>JAHWFO010009537.1:0-24454 GCA_023313115.1 Rhysida immarginata | reverse complement strand
CTTCCATTTTTTCGAATCCCTTATTAATCATTCAATTTCGAATTCCGTATTTGGTAACTTTTTTCATCCTTATGACCAGCCTAATCCAATCCTTGATTTTGACCACTCTGTATAATAAAACCACATAATTATTTCTATTTATGTTTAAAGATTATTCTAGGTGAAAACATTTTGTACTGAAATATCCTTAAATTCTTAAATGCAATAGGATGCCCATTTCTTGACGACATGTTCCCAAGATTATTTTGACTAAAGTAAATTTAAATCAACATGGGTCAGAATTGCAATGGTTTCTTGATATAAACATAATTATAAATTAATAATTTTATTTCTTGTAATTTATGTACAGCTTTGTTTTGAGAAATGCAGCATATTCTGAAATATCACTGTGGTTCAAAATAAATGCTATGTTTGTTGGTATCTTCTGTGCTCTATCTGAAGTGAATCAATTGTTTAAATGTGACAAATCAGAATGTTAAAAATCAAATTATTAATTTATAATTTATATTTTTATTGAGAACCTCTGCAATTTTCACCTGTTTCGCAATTGGGACTTTTTTTTTTTTTTTTTAATACTCAAATCATTCCCAGGAATGCTTAGTCAAGCTATGGACATCCATTGCCAGACACCCTATAGGATGGTGCGGTAATTTTTAATTGGTTTGCATAGTTATATTTGCATTAATATACATTGAAAACATTTTATTAAACATTTGTTTAGCTTGTGGCCCAGGCGAATTTCAGTGTCAAGATCGCTCATGTATTCCAGCACAGCTTGAATGTAATGGCAGATCAGAATGTTTAGATGGCTCTGATGAAGAACATTGTGGTAAAATATGCATAAAACTTAAATTTAGATATAAATTTCCAAAAATAAGTTTAGGTTAATTAACTGTGTTTCAAAGTCCTTAGAGGAGGAACCATTCTAACTTTTAGAAAACTTTGGGGGTTTTTTGGTATATTTGCTAAGAAAAAGTTTTCAGTTAAGAAATGTTGTATTTACAGCAATATAACATGTCATCTAATATTTTGAAAATAGATGATAAATACATTATTAAAATAAAATTTTATATGTCATCATAAATGTGAATTGCACATGGGCCAGTGAATTAGAAACATGTGGAATAGTGGTTTATTTCCTTCTTTTCATGTTAATACTAGGGTCCACAGTTTTGGCTGTTTATATATTTTATGTGAAACATAATTAAATTTATTTTAATCACTTTTTATGCAAAATAGTTTGAGGCCATGTGATTCAAATGAGTACTTATCACCTATTTAGGGAGGAATTAGGCAAGTCTAATCATAGAACTTGATCAGCATGGAGAAAAAAAGGCTTAACTGACTTTGAAAAGGGACTCATTAGCTGGAATTGATGCTTGTCTAACTGTACCCACGATTGAAACAACAAAGGATTCTTGAAAAGTGGGATATCCAAAGATTCAACCACTGGAAAAATATAGTTCACCATCTTTGTCTAAAAGGAGTAATTGTGGCTCAAAGATGATTGTATCATAACTGATACTGCTGTTGTTTAAATGACTTGTATGGGGAAATGTAACATCTGCTGTCTAAAAATTGACAAAAGATTTTAACCAAGGCTGTTCCCAATCACATTAGCAAAACCATGTATCGGGAATTGAAATGGATCCAGATTGTTAATTGAATACCTATACCATTGATTTCTGCAAGGAACAGGAACATTAGTTTACAGTGGTGTCTGGAATGTTTGACTGAACATGTGAAGACTGGAAGAAGGTTTTGTGGGAACACCTGGTCTCCCACTGACTTACAAGTACTTCAACAACCTCATTGCTCCAACTTGCATACATGCTGTAATTTGGGCCAGAGGGATTCCAGTAAAATTTTATGTAGTTTCTAATTTATTGACTTGTGTGTATACTTAATATTAAAAACTAAGTATTTGATAAAAACATTTATTATTCAGGATGTGGATACAGTATTTAACCACTTTCGTTTCCATGCAACTTTTGAACCATAGTTAAAACATATTATTGGCTTAAAATGTTCTTCTATGTCTTAATCTTTTGTATTGGTACAACCAGTTTATGGCACACTTCAACATGGCCTTCTCTTTGTGTCTAGCATTATTGAAGCCTTTTCTGAAAACACTCCAAGGTGTTTATAGTGTTGCATGGGAAATCGTTGACCTCATTGGGTATTCTTTGCTTCAGCTTGTGTAAATCTTTAAGTTTTATAGCATAGATTTGTAATTTAACATATTCCCACAGATAAAAGTCTAAAGGGGTTAAGATCATTGAGCTATATATCCCAGCAATTAGAGTGATATGGCTCATCCATCTTCTCTAGAAATACTTGCCAGAAAAAAAAATAGAAAACCACTAAGTCAAAATGAGGTTGATCCACCTTAGGCAACAACGTCTATGAAGTTTCACGATAAAAAAGAGTCAACATCACAAGATGCTCTCTCATATTACACTTGACTCGTCAACGAAAAATGACGCAATAATGTGTTGGCGACTTAATGCACACCAAACAGAAATCTTTGGAGAATCTCTTATGTTCCATCATTTCTATTAGATTTTCTTGTGGCAGTTAGTTTATTAAGTTAAATGTAGTTTATGCATTCCGTCCCTTCCATTTTCAGTGTACTCTACCCATACCTGCATAACCAAAGCAAAGCATTCTAAGGGTGTTTCCATATAGAGCCAGACCAGTCACATAGTTTTAAATTAATTTCTGAGTTTGTCACGGCAAGTAAAATATGATATGATCTTCAGATCTAGGCTAGATTTCTTGAACAAATATTTTAATTCTGTTATTGAAAATATTACATGTAATTATTTACTTAAGTTTTATTGGTCTTACTGCTTTATTTATTAAAGATAAAAATTTTGCTACTGCACAATACAGTTTTTAAGTTAAAGACAATTGTGGCTTTCCTATTTTCTTAGATAAAATTGGCCATTATTGTTCTAGACCTAATCATCAGAATAGCATTTCATTATACTTCAAAATATATTGTACTGATCTAAAATTTTATATCCCGAGATTAAAATGGCTTTTCTTTTTAATTATAAACAGAGTTCCAGTATCTCCTTGTACTTCTGTTTCTGTTTATTTCAGTTTTTATTTGTTTAATTTTATTTTGTTTTTCTTTCTGGTTTTAACCCAAATTCAGATTTATTGCATGAGAATGTAGGGGAGGGTCAACTTGTACATAGTTTTCGGCTTGATTATTAATTTTCTTTTTACATTTTATTTATTTTATATATTCATTTTATTTATTTATTTATTTATTTGCTTATTTATTTATTTAATTTATAATATTCATTTTATTTACACATTTATTTTTACGTTCAACTAATTAATTTATTTCAGTCTTTATTTCATTTTTTTTAATTGCTTATTTCTGTTTCATAAATTTCATTTTTTTTAGTTAAAGAATGTAAACGTGGTGAATTTCGGTGCACTGATGGAACATGTATTGAAGAAAGTAATCGTTGCAATGAATATCCTGATTGTAGGGATTATTCAGATGAAAGAAATTGTGGTAGGCATTTACCTAATTTCATTCCAAATAAAGTAATAATGAATTAACAGTTAACAAGTTCAGAATAGCTAAGAAAAAAGTTGTGTGTATAAATAGTCTTGATCATGATTATTACCAAAAAATAAGGACATCATTATTCTAGGGAATTATTCCAGGAAAACTTTCTAAGCATAGAACTCGCAAAGGTTTCTGCAAAATAAAGCTAAAATTGTATATATAAGGCTATAACCCACAAAGTTTTATTTTTTACTTATTCATGAGGATTATCAGTTTGACAATAAGTGCACTGCTTTGTGTGGAGATACACAAAATTGTGAATTATCCTTTTAATATTTTTTTTGTAATATTATATTGCATGTTTCTTTGTGCAACGATTTTATGTCTGCTTTTCTTTTTTTTTTTTTCTTTTTTTTTTTTTCTTTTTTTTTTTCTTTTTTTTTTTTTTTTAAGCATACAATTATTTTCTAATAACCGTTGTTTTGAAACATGATCAATGAAAGCATTAGAAAATGTTTAAAAACACGTAAATCTTTGTGTAGGTTAAAAAATTCAGCAAGAAAACAAAAATTTCAGGTCAAACAATTTTAATAATCAAAGAGCCATAGAAAACCAGGAAGTTCATTCTCAGAATTCC
Source organism: Rhysida immarginata (assembly GCA_023313115.1). Taxonomy (NCBI): domain Eukaryota; kingdom Metazoa; phylum Arthropoda; class Chilopoda; order Scolopendromorpha; family Scolopendridae; genus Rhysida; species Rhysida immarginata. The sequence continues at coordinate 20,285 of JAHWFO010009537.1, read as the reverse complement.
AAAATATTGATGCTTGGAAAAAATGTATATTTTAACCTTGTGTTACCAAGCCAAGATATTGCAGAGAGCAGTTCTTAACCTCTCATCCTTTTACAAATACTGGGATGCTCATACATGTTGTAGACAGATGTAAATACTGTACACAGGTTGTTTTTTTTTTAACTTAAATATACAGATACAAAATACACGAAGTCTCAAAAGTTTAGGTAAGCATGTTTTTTAATTATTACAAACGATTACTGAATGCAAAACAAATATTTTCATTCTTAACAGAAATATACACTGAAGAGCCAAAACATAATGACCACCTACTCAATAACTCGTTGTGCCACCTTTGGCCTGCAAAACAGCTGCAACTCGCCTTGGCATGGATGCCACAAGTTCTTGGTAGATGACTGGAGACAGGTTGTACCAAATACCTAAGCAGCGATCACGCAAAATCGAGATATTCCAACATGGTGATGTTTAAGCTCTGAGCTGCCGCTCCATGACATCCCAGTGTGCTCTATCTGATTAAGATCCGGCGAGTTAGGTGGCCAGGACATTAATTGGAATTCACCCTTATGCTCTTCGAACCACTCCAACACAATTCGAGCCTTATGACATGGGGTGTTGTCCTGCTGGAAGATTCCATTTCCAGTTGGAAAGACAGATGCCATGTAAGGGTTCAACTGGTCCGCAATGATGTTCAGATAGTCTGCAGCTTTTATGGTTTGTTCTACCACAACTACGAGTCCCAGAGCTGCCCATGAGAACGTCCCCCAAAGCATAATACCGCCACCACCAGCCTGTGGATGGCCTGCTGTTGGGGGGAGCAACAGCAACTACGCTATTGACGTGATGAATAAGAAATCATGATTCATTTGATCAGGCAACTCTCTTCCACTTATCCATGGTCCAGTGTCGATGTTCCAGGCCCACTGTATGTGTATTTGATAATGACGCTTGGTCAACAGAGGCACACGAGTGGGACGCCTGCTGTGCAGGCCCACATCCAACAATGTCTGCTGAACTGTGTGTTCCGAAACACTTGTAGTTGGACCTGCATTGTATTGGGCTATAAGCTGAGCCACTGTCTGGCGCCAATCTTGCTTTACCAAGCGGGACAGTCTCAGATGTCCTTTTTCTTTGATGATGCGTGGGCGTCCAACACCTTGGCATCTACTGCTGGTTCACTGTCATTTATCCATTTTGCATAAATACTAACAACGGCAGATCGTGAACAACTTACCAGTCGTGCAGTTTCGGAGATACTCGTTCAGAGTCTTGGGCCATTACAATCTGCCCTCTTATCAAATTTGCTTAGATCAGCAGCCTTTCTCACAAAATTAAGTGCACGACTGATTCCTTACCTTCTCCAGCAGCAGTTAAATACCATTCCCAGTTAATTACATGCCCTCCACATGATCCAGACAAGTTCATTCACCAGTGTGGTAATGGACCTAATGTTTTGGCTCTTCAGTGTATATTTAATCTAAGTTAGAAAAATAAAAGCACTGGTCTCCAATTATTTTTATGGGATTGTAAGGGGTCTCCAAATCTGTCTCAAAAGTTGTAAGTACTTGTTTGTAGGGGTGCATGGTATTTACCAATTTTTATGCAGATTACATGAAATCACCTTTAATATTCAGAATATTCTGTTGAGTGTCAAGTACAGTATGCAGCAATTACTGTTTCAAAAGTTAATAATCAGTAATAAGAGCATGTCAAAAGAGAAGCAGATTACATAATGAAATTAGAAGTCCTTGCATGCTAAAAGTATCTGGAAAATTTGTGAATGAAATTGCAAGGAAGTTGGACACTCTTGCATCTGGTATTTACAAAATAATATTTAGACGTGAATATACAAAGCCAAAATCTCATATGGAAGGCCTAAATGCACAACTTCCAGAGTGATTGGCAGCTTGTGTGAATGGCAACTAACAAGGGCCTTCATTGTGACCTATGGAGGTGTTATTCCACCCTGAAAATATCCAGCAATTGAAGATGTTTGATACAATCTCAAGCCAGAATTGATGCAAAAACTATCATGACAATGAATAACCATGTGTTTGATGTTATTCATTGTGATGGAAAGCACATCAATTATTAATGGTGCTCATTTTTACACAAACTCAATAAAATACATAAACTTTTGAGAAAGCATTTTTTTTGGTTTAAATTTTTCTACAGCTTTTCACTTTTCACTAGTACAGCTGCAGTAGGGAAAACATATGCTGGTGATCAGATTGCTTAACGATGCCAGTTGAACGCGTCATCAGGTCGCATCACATCAAAGAGTGCTTAATAATTTCCAAATTTTAGAGATTGTTATCGATCTATTATCGAAACAAATTATACTTTTCAGATATCCATTATGATGTCTAAATTTTAGACAATTCATTTTTGACTGGACTTCCCCTTTAAGGATCCATGAAAGAGGCAACATGCTTTTATACAGGGTGTCTTACCTAAAATGAATCAATAGCCAGCTTCTAAAATACAAATCTGACAGAATATTTTCAATGGAAAAATTATTGTATTTTTATGTGAGGGGTTTTTATGTGTATTCCATTTCCAAAAAAACAGACTCCATTTTCAAATATGAAAGCCAACTTGGAAATGTGCAATGGAAACCTCAATGATATTTTCAGATTGTACCCAACATTTGAGAAATATTTTTTTTCTTGATGTTTCTTCAAATGATCTGACCATTTAGGTGATAGAGGCCAAGTCGGGTGTGTTTGGATTATAATCCATTGTTTCATCAATCTTAAAGTACATTCCACCTGCACAATTTTATTACATGGAAAATATCATATCATTACTCTAGTATAATCCATTGTGTTTAGGAACAACTTCTGTTTTTTTTTTTGCCTTTTCTTTAAATCCAAACACATCACACTTTCACTGCCTCTATCTCCTAAATAGTTGGTTTTGTGCAACTTCATTTGCCTAATTGAGTGTTCACGAGGATAAACCAGAAAACCGCTGTAACAATACAACCTTTCTGTTTTCATTATTTTTAATTCAACAATTAATATCACTAAGAATAAAACATTTCTCAAATTTTGTGTGCAATCTGAAATAGAGGTTTCCATTGCACATTTCAAAGTTGACTTCCATATTCGAAAATGGCATCATTATTTTTGGAAATGGAATACATATAAAAAAAACCCTCACATAAAATTACAATAATTCTTCCATTGTAGTGCTCTATCAGATATGTATTTCAGAATTTGGCTATTGGTTCACCTTTAGGTGAGACACCCTGTGTACAGAAAACAAGTTACAAATAATTGGATAAAAAATAATGATTGTAGAATAAATGATGAAACTCTGTTCTCCTTATTTTTTGTATTGTAAAGTATCTACCAATTTCATTGTAGTTATTATAGTTTTGGTATTTAATGTAGCCCTTACATTAATAAATGGAATGAACTAGGAGGTAAATTTTAAGATTTGTGTCCTCTAAGACAACATTAACTCTCTGGAGATTATGGTCAGGTTAAAATAAATATTTTTAAATGGGGACTGTTACATAAGTCATGGCAACTACTTTATTTCTTCTAAATACATGGTAATGCACATTTAGTATATTCAATTGAAAGCCTTCCCTAAGTACTTATAAATGCCTCCTTGTTCATACCTTGGTATAAGAGATGACTTAAAATAGTTGCCATAACTTAAAAATAAGACAGGGAACCAACCTCTTGTCCACAAAACAGATTTTATCAACCTGTATGCACGTTTTTGGTTATCTTGTAGCCATCAATCTTGTAGATGGTATCCTGTGGCTGACTCGAGTGCGTCAGGTTGCTTGGATATCTGGCCAGGCCCCTAAGCAATGGCAGACGGGAATTGTGACCCCTATCTTCAAAAAGGAGATCAGAGAGATTGGAACAACTATCGAGGCATCTCTTTGATCAACGTTCCTGGGAAAGTGTACGCTAAGTGTCTGGAGAAGAGAAGTCTGGAAATAGTAGACTCCAAACTGTCGGGGAGCAATGTAGTTTCCGACCTGGCCGAAGCACGACGGATCCATCTTTGTTCTTAGGCAAATCTTTGAGAAATCCTGGGAGTATGCAAAAGAGGTCTACGCTTGCTTTGTGGACCTCGAAAAAGCATCTGACAGAGTCCCTCGGGAGAAGCTCTGGCAAGAGTATGGAGTGGATGGGCAATTACTGGTTGCTATCATGTCTCTGTACGAAAGCTCTGAGATGGGTGTGTCCGAATAAATGGCATTAAGTCAAGACCATTCACCGTGGGTGTTGGACTCTGCCAAGGGTGTGTACTGTCGCCCCCCCCCCCTTGTTCATTATCTTTATGGACTGGATGAGTGTTTGTGTGGGCGACTGCTTGGTGGAGAGGTTGCTCTTTGCTGACGACCTTTTCCTCCTTGGGTCTTCTCGCACCAACCTTCAGCATGCACTAGACCAGTTTGCAGCCAAATGTGAAGAAGCTGGGATGAAGATCAGTGTGGCTAAGACAGGTAAAATTAAATAAGCAGAATATAATTTGATAGGGAAAAAATAGATAAAACAGAACATTATTTAGGTAGGTCTGAAAATTAAATAATCAAAATAATTTGGAGTCTCCGAGGGGATCGTTGTCTGCATTTAGCAATAAATAAGTCTATTTTTTTGATCTCGAACGTCTCATAGACATCCAATAAATATTAATTTTTGACATGGCATAGAAGTTTTAAATCATCTTTCATTGTATCATTTCCACGGTGGACCGGACTGATCGGCTGAATTTAGCATTGGCAAATGTTCTTTAAATCTCGTCTCAAATTTGCACTTCATTGCTTCTCTATAAACCATGCCACACTTTTAAAGGGGATCTTGTAACTATGTCTTTGTGATTGTGACATAGGAGGGGTCTTATCCTTTAAGTATCCTAATGTGTCTTGGGGAATTGGGGTTCTTGTATGCCAAGGTAACATCATAGTTCATATTATTGAAATCCTTTGGTATGGTTGTGATTGTAGGAGAGTGCTATTATCTTATTCTCCTTAGTGTTTTCCAGGTTTGTAGAGTCTTTCACTAATTTTTTATAGTTCCATTTCCCAATGAGGTTATTAATGAGGATTTTTTTATAACCATTGAGAATAGCTACTATCTTAATGTAAGTTATCTCTTTCAAAATATTCTACGTTGAGGGGTATATTAAGCACCCTGTCTATCATGAAGTTTCCGACTCCAGCAGTGATTGGAACTGTGATGTATATACGTATCAATGTGCGTAGGTTTCCAATAAATGTTGAATTCCATTTTATGCCTGTTATGGATGATCAATAAGGCGAGAAATGTTTTAAGTCCCTTCCTTTTTAATTTTGATGGTGAACTTTAACATTGCTCTGTTTATTTAGTTTTGCTCTGTTGTTTAATTTAATTATTTACCGGTATTTATTTTTCTATCAAATTATGTTCTGCTTATTTAATTTTGCTCTGTAAATGATTTCATCACTCTTGTCAATTTCAAAATAGTTACTGATTGGCTTGTTTGATGATGTCACACTATTACTACCAACTCCGTTTGTTCATTGGTTATGTCATTTTTGAATTCCTCTTTTAAATCACATTTGTATTCTGCTAATTGATGACAAGATAGCCAAAATGCACGAAGGTTGGTTTCTCTTCGTTATTACTACTCTTGGTGAGGGGTAGCCAGACAAAAAGTCAGTCTACTTATGAAGGAAAAATGTCGAATAAGTGGTTGTTATTGTTTGTTTTCGTAAGTAGACTAGATTACTATTTTTAATTCTTGCAAATTGTCAATGGGACCGTTGCTTCCTTGCCTGATGGCGGTGCTTTCACCAAACAATGCTCCAACACGACCGTAACTATTTAGAAAATAAGGATTATATTTATAAAATGTATTGCACACTTTCATACATGTTAAAATAAATTATGAAATGAAAAGGGAAAAAAAAAATCTTACTCAATAGTTTGGGTTTTTATAAAGTGTGCACTTTGATGATAAACTTTGAATTTTTTTCTCTGGAAATTTTGAGAAATGTACTGTATGGCTTTACATAGGAAATTAGTTGGACAAAAGCTGATATTGCACACCATCAGCATTTATTTGTTTTACTATATTTATTTTGATATATTTATCTCATTTAGAAACTTGTGCCCAGGGATTCGTTTCATGCAATGATGGCACTTGCATTGATGCTCGTCGTAGGTGTGATGGCCGTGACGATTGCAGAGATGGGTCAGATGAACGCTGTGGTAAGAAATAATTTAATATAATTAATTATTAGTACGAGTATTACTTTTTTATTTTTGATATCTCCTTACTGAAACAGTCTTCTGGGGGAGGGAGAATTCTTAAAGGTAAATTCTATAGCAGGGGTCGGCAACCTGCGGACCACGATCCGCTTCCGGTTTCTTTTGGGCTTGCTACCAGATTCCATGCGGTTTGCAAGATTTTTTTAGAAATATGTAATGAGTGGCCAGAAATAGGATAATTTTAAATTATTTTTTGGGAAACAGTGCACTTTATATTAAAAATCTTAGAAAAAGTTAAAAATCTGTAATAAAAATCAGTAATTTTGGGGGTATAACACACACCCCCTTCCCCACTTTAACCCCCCCCCCCCCAAAATATTTAAAATGTTTTTTCTTTTGCGTTTTTTTTTTTTAACTTTTATTTTTTTTTTTTCCCCTGTGTATTATACCCCGAAAATTACGGTAGTTGCCGACCCTTGCTCTATAGGAAAATTAGATTCAAATTTATTTCCCATAATAATTCATATTAATGTTATGCACAGATGTGTTAAGTATCCACCAAAATTTAAAATTTACTGTAATGATTCATTAGGAAAAATGCCTCTGAAAAATGGAAATTTGGACTTTGAAAAGTCTTCCATTATCTTTGCCTTTCATTTTCTTTGATTTTATACACATATGATCACATTGTTATAGGCTCAAATTTGCCTCCTCCTAGTATTCAACCCTGTGTGTAACTGAGCCACGGCCTACGAGATAGTAAATTTTACTATCTCGTAGGCCGTGAACTGAGCAGTTTGAATACAATAAAACTTTCACCAGGGGTGCGTTGTTCGACTTGCAAGCGCACTTTCAGTGACGTCAATTTTTCCCTCAACGTCACCACTTCGCTCGCGAATTCAAGAGTGTCGTTGGACAGCGGAAAAGCGCAGTTGACCTAGTGAGAAGTGCACGCTCAGAAAAGTGACTTCTTCGGGCGCGCTAACACAAGCGCGCGACACTAGCGCCTGAGCTTCCTGATTTCACACATAGTTCATACGGAATCAAGATGGCACACTTCTACAGCTATCCATTTTCGAAAGCAATATAAAATTCATTAGGAACATGTCACTTGTGATAATTATGCAGTTAATTTCAACGGATTATCAGTCCTCTTGTCGAGGCATTATTTTTTGACTCTTGTCTGCATTTGTACAGCGGATTCCCACAGCGGTGTCCGCCTCAAGCCCCGGAGTCGTGGCGAGGGTTACGGCCTGTTTCACCGGCGTTTTCCCGAGTCACTTTAACCGCCTGTCTATCGTAAATTTAGCTATTTTTTTTTAATTTAATAAAAACTTTAATAAACGCTTCATTAAACAATAGGACTCCAAAATGCGTTCTTGTAATATTTCAAACTTAAACTCAAATATATATATATTTCTTTATATTAGTTAAATAAATAAACAAATTAAATGAGTATTATGAACTATTATCAGATTTTATTTCTTCATTTAATTTAACTTATAATTGACATAACGTTAAATGTTAAATATGTAGTTAAAATGATTATTTATTTTAAATCTTTTATACTAAATTGTCTAAATTTAAGCTTCTGGTTTTTTATTTATTTTTTTTTATTTAATTCATTTATTTTCAAACACAAGAATGAAAGAAAAGGTACATCAAACAAAGCTTAGCTTTAACAAAGGAGACCCCTGATCAGTGCTGCCAATGAAATTTTTATAAATACATGCCCACTATTCTGAGATTACACGCTTTTACACGCTGGCACAACGGCATTACACACACAAATTACACACAAGAGGGAGCAAGTGATACGAGCCTTTGCAGAATTGCTTCAGCTTCACATTCATGAATTCATGTATTTAAAGATCATTCAATTTTAATTTTTTACAATATGAAGTATTAAGATTAGTTATAGAAATCAAACCAATACTAGAGTAGAACAATTTTTTATTTAATAATTTAACAAAATTATTGAACAATTTAACATGCTCGGCTCGGTGCTTGGAGTGCAAGTCGGAGTGGAGTGGTTGTGGGTAGGAGACCGGAGAAAAATCTAATAATCTAATCTAGATTTTTGGTCTGGTCGATTACACGCAATGACACAAAATTTTTTTTACACACACCTGACTCAAATTACACACAAATCATGTAATTATACGCACATTGGCACATCTGCCCCTGATGCATAAACAAATTCAACAAAATGAAAACAGAAAAGACAAAAAAAAAAAATGAAAACGCAAACAAACTAAAAAACTATTTGTTAAAAGTAATTAATTAAATTAATACACCATATTAAAAATTTGATATTATCTATTTTTTAGCTAATAATTTAAAATGCATATAATTATCTACCTGTTTTAAATCTACTGGAAGTTTATTCCAAATGGAAATTATGCGATTTATAATCATATATCTACCAATATTTTTCTTTGATTTTACTATTCTTAAATTATTTTAAATCTTGTATTATAATTATGAAAATCTAAATTTTTATCAAAAATACGACCTCTTAAATATAGATTCTTTTTACATTTGAGTACTTAAAGCTAAAACATGGAAGTTGTTTTAAAGTTAAAATATTATTATTCTCAAAATATGAATCTGTAATCGAAGTATAAAATGATAATTTATATAAAACTCTCATAAATCGATTTAAAAGTTTCATTAAAATTATAGAAAAGAGGTTGAGGCATCTCCCCAGCAAATATTAACATATAAACTATAAGGATTTATAAAAGCATAATATAAACTTAAACAAGCCTTAAAAGTTAACTGATTTCTCTTTCTTCTAAATATGCCAATCTTCTTTATTATTTCAGTTATATATAATCCCCATTTCAAATTTTCAGTAAACCAAATTCCTAAGATTTTCAATTTAGAACTTTGCACAATAGATTTCTTTTTGTTTTTTTTTATTTTAAATTGACATTCATTTTTTCAAAATTAAAACAGTTGTTGATATGTATATGAAAAAAATAAAAATAAAAAAGAACCCTTGACTAATATAGCATAATTTTAAAATGCATTTTAATAACAACGAAATATATTTATTATTCATTAAAAATTCATAAAATTAATAAAATTCATAAATTGATCAGTGCAATATAAAGAATGATTATCATTAATAATCATGCTTGTTACGGATTCCTAAGAAAGCAGACAATGAACAATTAAAAAATAAAATACTAAACATTATGTTCCTTTTATTTTGACATACCTTTTATTTTTGCCCGTCTGTTGGCAGTTGGGTACGCTGCCGCTGTTTCTCTCCATTGGGTTCAATTTCCTGCGTGGTGGAATAAGAAGTTTCCATAGGGTGAAGCACGTGGACAAAGAACAAATACAAAAACCACGCGGTTTTGACGTTTCTGCACACACTCCGTCTCCTACTACTCGATAAGTCTCGATGAGCCATGCAATGACTAATCGCTAAGCGCTTTCGGTTCGCCTCCCCCTCCAACTCTGTACAAGCGGTGGCTTAAAAGGCAGTTGTTCGACTCCAAGGACGAGCGCGCTCGGACAAACGTCGTGTTCGGGTGAGCGAAAGCGCGACTCACTAGCGCGCTTTACCTCAATGTCGAACAATACACCCCAGAACACTTTTTGTCTTAAGATTATACTTTATGAATAAACAAATTTATCAACTGAAAAAAACGATCACCTGTCTAAATTTCCAGAATTGAGGGTAATTCTGACCCTCATTGACTGTTGGATTAGAAACATTTCATTGGGATCGGCCTCTGTGGCTCAGGGGTTGCGTGATCGCCTCTGATGCCCGAGGACGTGGGTCCGAGGACGACGAGGATTTTTTCAGGGGGAAAATCCTGAGATCACGCATTTCCTTCGGTAGGGAAGTAAAGCCGTTGGTCCCGTGCAGTCGTTTGCCGGCTGCATGTTAAAGAACCCTTGCGAGGCAAAATTTGCGGCCCCTATAACGCCGTCCTGAAATGACCATGGCAGTTGAAAAGGACGTTAATACCAAACAAACCAGACCAAGCCAAACCATTTCATTGGGGATTGAAGCTGTGGAATTTTTCAATGAAGCTCCATGACTTTCATTAAAAAAAAAAAACAAAAACAAAAAAACTCCCTGTATTTCCTGTTGTTTTTCCAAATCTTTTACATGTAGAGAATTGTTATAATTTTAAAACAAAGTTGTTTTTTGTAATAGCTTTATTTCCTCAAATTATCATTTTAAATTCCTTAAATTTGAATTTATTAAAAAAAAAATTTTATTATTCTTTTGACATGGATTCTTAACATTATATTAAATCATGAATTTCAATAAAATATTTTCATTTTTTCAAATTTAGTTTAGGTTTTAAATTAAATCATGTCTTAAATAATTAAGGGCAGCATATTTTGCTGTGCACGTCAATTGCGAAGCGCTTGTCCCCTGTTTATGGTATATGTTTAGACTAGTGTACAGGGTGAGTCAAACGTCGCAGTACATGCTGTTTTTTCGAGACCTTGCAGGAATTGGGAAATCTGAATATTCCAATAAGGTATTGGTGAGGTGGTCTATCTTTTACAGTATGTACCAAACATGGCTGCCATCTTGAATCTAAGTCAAATTTTTTTAAATGGAAAGGGGGCCGTGTGATATATCAAATAACATAAGCATTTTCTGACAATTTCATTCCTGTAAACAGATTTGAAGTAGCAGTTATGGTTCAAAAGTTACAACACATTTTGTTTGGAATACAGGCTGGACTGTTTTCCATAAAGGACAGCCATTTAATGTATTCAACATGGTGTCCCTCTTGGTCAAGGCACATTTGAAGGCACTGAATCCAATCGTCATGCACTCGCAGAAGGATTTCCGCAGAAATGCTGGCACACGCTTCTTCAATGCATTGCTGGAGATGGTGTCTGTTTCTGATTTTCTCTGCATATGAGTTGCTTTAAATGACCCCACAGATAAAAGTCAAGTGGTGTGAGATCAGGTGATCTGGGTGGCCATTCCACAGCACCACGTCGGCCAATCCAATAACCAGGAAATTGAACATCTAACCACTGACGAACATCTGCACCGTAGTGTGGTGGAGCCCCATCCTGTGCTGCGTTGTGGGCTCTTGACGAAGGACGCCAAAACCATTGTTGAGGTTGGCTCGTTAGTAGCACTTACGTATTGGACGGCCACTCCGTGCCTTGTCAACCCAGTTTCTCGGAATTTTTTAATTAAGCACTTGACAGTGTTGTATGAAATTGGAGGTCTGTCTGGGTGTCGGTTGTTAACATCTGCAGCTTCGTTCTCCAGACATCAAAATGATCTCAATTCTCTACTCCATGGTCAAAGCCATCTTCAGTTACCTGCTACAAAATGAAACAAAATGTGTTGTAACTTTTGAACCATAACTGCTACTTCAAATCTGTTTACAGGAATGAAATTGTCAGGAAATGTTGATGTTATTTGATATCACACAACCCCCTTTCCATTTAAAAAAATTGACTTTGATTCAAGATGGCTGATTTCAAAATGGTGGCCATATTCAGTACATACCATAAAAGATAGACCACCTCACCCATACCTTAATGGAATATTCAGATTTCCCAATTCCTGCAAGGTTTTCGAAAAAACAGGGTGTACTGCGACTTTTGACTCTCCCTATATATTCACTCTGTATGGGATGGGGTACAAACTAAATCTTCAATTCACCACTGCCTCTAATGTTTTGTCCATTGTGTGTATATTAATAATGTTCTAAATGATCATAGAGTTTACATTCATTATGGCCTAAATTTCCCTTATTACCTTTTTGTTTTGGTACATGTGGAATCTGACAAATTCTGGACTTCTGACAAGTCTTACCAGAACAAAAGAAAAATATTGAATAAGTTGACATATTTTGGAACACACGGCTGATTTTTGCCATAGTTAAGGCTGCTCCAAAATCACAAAATTAAATAAAAATTGGTAACAGAACAACCGCCTCTGCAAATTCAGTAAATGATAAATACATCATTGAAAATTTTTATTAGTTAAACTATCACAATTAAACTTCACCTACATAATGGTTTAATTGGAATTTGCTCTGTTAGACTTCACTATCCTTTCATAGACAGGTACAGATGGATTAATACTTAGCAAAAGAAAAACAAAGTACTAGTCTTCATCTAAAGATCGTGGATGAAAACAAACCTTAGATATGTCCTTGGTTGCTGAGTTTTTCTCAATTCATTAAAGTGCATTTATTGAAATTTTTAGAGTTTTCACTGATAGTACAGTACTCTGTATATTGCAGAGTAAATACTGTAAAATGTGATAGTGTAATGTAAATAAAATTCATCTTTATATTATACTGTTTTTATTTGTATTGAATATATGGGTATACCATGTACCATAATTACAGTTTACAAATTATAGATTTATAAATGCAGCATTTATCAATACTTTACAACATTTGGATTGATATTTGGCATTAGGCACTGGATTATCGACTACATGTTTAGACATCTTCAGTCACTTGTCATATTCTGTGTCATCGTGTTTCTATGCATGTTTAAAATGAATAAGAAAATTGAAAATCCTGCTAATTGTAAAGTGTGATCTACAATTTTATTCCGAGAGCAAAAATTAAACTATCAAGTGAGATTCATCACCAAATCAAGGAAATTACAATGATGTTAGGAATTATCTGCAGTGCAGCAATTGTGTGAAAGCTTAATGACAAGAATAGAAAAGAATCAAGATTTTTAACTGGGAAGTTCTGGAATACCCACTTAACAGCCAGGGCCTAGATGACTTTTCATCTTTCATGAAATGACGAATTTTTGGAATGAAAGTACTGTGCAAGTGAGGAAGATTCAAATCATTGTGTAATGTGTGACAAATTAATCCAAAAACTTGTCATATATCACTCGCATATTTGGGGGGGGGGTGTAAGTGCTATTATAACAGTGTTGTGACATTCATCTTTTCCGATCTTGTTTGTTTCATTGGTCATGTGTCTGTGGGGTCTTGTGGTTCCCTGTGCAATGGCTGTCTGTTATGTATGGTTGGTGATGCCTCCGATAGGGGGCACCACCATCACTTAATAGTTTCAACCAATGAGAAACGTGATGCAAGGTTGGGGATATATAAGCAGGGATACAGGGAGCAAGGAGCATTCTGATCTCAAGCACCAGAGAGTGCAGATCCCGCTAAGATCCCGCTGTACAACTACATTTCAAAAGTTTAGAAACTTTGCTGAAGCATTACCACGACAACTTGTTGATTGGCAATGGAAAAAAAAATCACTTGGAAATTCGGAAAAATTTTTTAACTAAGCACCAATATACCAGTTTTAACATAGGCTTTTATTTTTTTCAGTTGCTTGCAAAATGAAAGAGAACTGATTTTTTGAAATTTGCATAGCTGTTCCAAAAGTTTAGAAACGGGGGTTTTTGGTTTCAAAAGTTTAGAAATTCCCTTTTTTAATGAACTTGTCTTTATTATGAGAATATTAAAATTTAACTACTGACTTTAATATTCGCCCAGAGTGACCTGAGTTGTTTTTGATGCAACAAAATGGGGAAGAAAGCTCAACTTTCTATCCAGAAAAAGATCTGAATTAGAGAACTACTAGTGGAAAAACGTTATCAGAAATAGCAAAGACTGTTAAAAGATCTACATCGGCAGTTTGCAAATGCTTGCAACGAAATGAAGATGATGGTGGTAAAACCACAGAAGCCCGGAAAAGAAGCGGACGTCCAAGGTGCACTTCAGAACGTGATGTTGGAATTTTGAAACGTATAGTTCAGAAAGACAGATTCAGTTCTTCCGTCAGATTTACATTGAAATGGAGTGCCGAAATAACAAAAACGATTTCAAAGACCAGATCATGGAGAAGAATAGGAGGGATTGGATATAAGGCAAGAGTCCCAAAGATTAAGCCATCATTATCTAAGAAGTAGCGAAAAGTTCGAGTCGAATGGGCGAAACAGCACTGCGATTGGACCATTCAGGACTGGAACAGAGTAATGTGGAGTGCTGAAGCTATGTTTTGTTGTGAGTTTGATGATAAAGGAGTACGAGTTTACAGAAAGCAATGTGAAGCTTTCCATCCAGATTGCATTCAGAAGCACGCGAAGTTTCCCCAGAAAGTAATGGTTTGGGAGTGCATGTGTGCTGCTGTTACTGGCGAACTGTGCATCCTAAATTCAACAGTAAATGCAGACGTCTGCTCCGAGGTGCTTGAGCATTTTCTGTTCCCAAGTATTGAACACCTTTTCGAGGACGATGACTTCCTCTTCCAACAAGATAAGGCATCTTCTCACTGTGCCAGAATTGTTAAAGACTGGTTTAGACAAAAAAATATCGAAATGGTGAAATGCCACCAAATTTTCCTGATCTCAGTCCCATTGTGAATATGTGGCGTTTGATCAAAAACAGACTATGACAAGTGGACACTGCAAATAAGGGTGATCTTAAGAAAGAACATCTAAATGTGTGGAACATTACTTCTGAAGAATGTACGAAATTGGTAACATCAATGCCACGAAGAATAAATGCTGTAATCAGAGCACAAGGCTATCCAACTAAATATTGACATGTTTGTTTGTATTTAGTAACTTTTATTTTGTAAATAGTGAAATGTTTCTAAACTTTGGAAACCAAAACCCCCCATTTCTAAACTTTTGGAACGGCTGTGCAAATTTCAAAAAATCAGGTCTCTTTCAATCAAGCAATTGAAAAAAACAAAAGCCTATGTTAAAACTGGTATATTGGTGCTTAGTTAAAAAAAATTTCCGAATTTCCAAGTGTTTTTTTTTCCATTGCCAATCAACACAAACAAAATTTCACGGTCATGCTTCAGCGAAGTTTCTAAACTTTTGAAATGTAGTTGTACCTTATCTGTGATGCGATGTTAACAACGAAATTGGGCTGCAAACTGTAAGTACTCCTGACTTTATATTATCCCCATTTCTGTTCACAGCCGCAATAATACCAAACATGGCATGCACTCCAGAAAACTAATGATGAGGTTTTATCTCAAGGGCTGATCTGTATGTAAATAGATTGTTAAAGCATTAATCTTAATTTATTTCATCCCAATTCATGTATTAATTCCCATTGAACATGTTGTACTTATCTTGCCTCTTATCTTTTATTTTGTAAATACCCTGATTTCAAATCCATTATTACTTACTTAGTCCAGTCCTCTTTTACCTTGCAGTGTAGAGGATTTGCAAAGAGATTTCTAGTATCTCTTTTGCCTTCTTTTAATCTTTTGTTAATTCAGCCTAGCAGGTGATTGGCCTGCTGCGGCCTTAACACAAACACAAACATCCATGCCCTCGGCGGGATTCGAACCCACGACTCGCTGGTTTTGAGAGCGGAAAGACCTGCGCCTTAACCCTCTCGGCCACCGAGCCGGCTCAAATCCATTATTGTAAATAATAATACTGCCTGCATCGACTCTGCCTTGTCAATTTTAACAATATTTCAATATATACGCTTATTGAAATATCACAATGATGCCCAAAGAAATTAGATCACAGACAGTAAGTACTCCGAGCTCGCAGATGGCAATTATAAATGATTCGATTGTTTGGTTTACTAATCTGATTCCCACCTTCTCTGGGGAGAAGGGGACCATTAACGTACACGTATTCCTTGATGCCATTAAGACAGCTGCCATTAAGATAAGATTACCTTAGGGGTTCTCAGCAGAAACTGAAGGGGCATTCGACAACCATATTTAATGAACACATGCTATATATCCATGGTAAATATGGAAATTTAAAGCATCGCATGATTGATTTTTTCCCTTGTAATAGAAGACTCATGGCATGCAGAATTAAACTTCTTTCAAGCAAAATAGAACAACCATGAATCAGTTCGAGAATACACCACTAGACTACAACTGCTATTCGATAAGATGTCAAGAAAAAGTTGCATGTTCCAAGCTGGCAGGGGTGAAATTTTATCGAAATTTATGAAAATGGTGATGCATGCCATCAGCTCAGATGCTGTTGGCCTGCAAAGAGTACACCTTTCAGGAAGCCATTACTGTAGCAGCTAAGGCTGAGGCCATGGGCATGGAAAGAACTGTTTCAAGGCCAAATTTGAAATCTCAGAGTTGATGAAATAAAAACCTCAGTAGCTAATGCAGTAGAATCCTTGCCCAGCAAATGGCAGAAAAATAAAGACACAGAGAAAATGTGGCAGAATTTCAGAGAATAATTGAGACCCAGCAACTAGAAATCAAAAAACTAAAGAAGGGTCAGCTAACAACTAGTTCAAACCATATAAACTGGGATTGCAACACAAGTAAGAAGGGTCTTCATTGTTGTCAATGGGATGATCGGGATCACACAATACATAGATCCCCTTAAACGATGGCAGTGACTCAACACCATCCAGCCTCATAACGTTCAATCGAACGTAGTCTGAGCCTTTCGTGACTTATGATCTATTTCTGATCCAAATGCGTATAGGGAATGAAAATATACTTATGATCATTTATACGGCTTGCAATTCAGTATCTTGTACCAATTTAACAACACAAAATATGTTTCATACTCGGAGAATACAATTCAACTTGATACAATTTTGGCCAAAACAATGGTCATGCTGAATTATCTAGAAATACTGCATAATGAATGTTTGTATTCCTTCCTTCCAGTTTCTTCTTTCAAAATAAACTACCATTATATATAAATGACACTGCTGCCATCAGGCTGGCTAAATACGTCTCGCAGATATAAGAAAATGTGACCATAGCAGGCATTAAATGAGGAAAGACACCTCAGTTTTAGTGGACATTCAAATCGGTAACAAAAAATTTCGGAACCGCAGATTATTAATTCACCTCCTTCCCAACCAATGATACCAGGGAATCCTGGGGGGGGGGGGGGGTGAAATTTGAATTCAAAGATGGCATGAACAATAAATTGTTATTGCAAACAAATTCACTAGTCAACAAAATCGAAAGAGGAAGCGTTGACACTGATGATAGAGCAAGACCTGATGCACTGATTGCAAAAATATGAAGCAAACTTTGCTAACGAATTGAAATTGAAGCATTCACAGGGTTTGAGATGTGCAAATAAAATTTACTATTGACAAATCAAAACTGGTCTTCATCAAGCTGTACCCCATCCTTAAGATCCACATGGCCATGCTTAATTGTAATATAGAACAATATCAGAAAACTGGGCTTATAGAACCTAGTAAGTCTAACTGAAACTCTCCGATACATGTGGTTAAAAAGGGGGATGGGAATTTTGGAATGACACTAGACCTCTGGAAAGTGAATGAGGTTACTACTGCTTTGAATTTTCTCATGCCCAAAATTAAATGACCTGAATGAACATGAATGGTTTAGTGTCAGATTTGAATTCCAGGTATTATCAACTCCTGATTACCCCTGAGTTGCAACATTGCTTCGTTTTTCAGATGCCTTCAGGGAAGTTTCAGCTAACCCAGGTGCCTCAAGGCACAAAGAATTTAGCGCACACATTTTATGCTTTCATGATGGATATATTATATGAACGTCTCACTCAAGGTCTACGTGTGTTTCAAGATGACGTTTTGTTATATTCCAAAATCATTGGGGCGCATATGGAGCTCCTGGAATGTATATTCCACGTCTTTAGTGAACACAATATTATAATGAAACCATCAAAATGCAAATTTACAATGCTTCAAGTTACCTATCTAGGTCTGTAATTTATAAAGGTCTCAAACCCAATCCAGAAAGCTATGGGCAATGAATCTTCAACCATCAAGAAACATCAAATGGGTTCGTTCATTTAATGGTGCAGTAAACTTCTAAATTGAGAAGCTTTCCGGAATATTAAACCCATAACTGAATTAACAAAAAAGAAGGCAAAATTCATATGATCAAAGGAATACCAGGGTGCATTCAATCAGGTCAAACAAATATTGAATACGAATAGGATACACAAAGACCAACCGCTTTTCCACAAAAGACCAACCTTTGTGGAAAAGCAGTTGATCTTTGTCTCCTATTTGTAATCTTACCATCCACACATCTAAGGTACATTCTCTTAAGTATTGAATAACCCACTTGTACTGGTCCTGCCTGATTATAGCAAAGAGTTATCTCCACACTGATATCACTGGTGAAGCGGTGGAAGCTGTATTGCAGCAGGTGGCAGAAGGCTTATAGTGTTTTTCACTGGGAAACTGCGGGAAGCTCAACTCAAGACAGAGCTTCTGGCTACAGTGTTCGTGTTGAGACAATTTTGTCTCATGATTCTGGGGCTCCCAATATGCCTCTTATCAATCCACAAACCGCTCTCCTTCCTATTCAATATAGGACAGATAAACCAACGTCTATTGTGCTGGTCTTTAGGAATCCGGGAATATGACCTACTAGGAATCCATATTGCAGATGAAAGAAATGCCATGCAGACTTTGTCTTGACTAAGTGTGAAGGAGTATACACTAGACACCTGTGATGTGAATACATACCTCATGGAGTCCCAGGAAAATGACCCATACTTCAACTCTGTAATGAGCCAATGAGAAATGCCATATCCATTCCTAAGAAACACTGCCAGAACAGGTGGTTTGTTATGTTAGATGGGGTTCTATTATGACGTGAGAATAAGACAACCAGCAGAACAATCACAGGAGTAATAGGGATAAGAAAATGTGTGGGAGAAGATATGGTGCCACGAATAGAGATGACCCATGATAATAAGCTTGCCAGCCACAAAGGTATTAATAAGACCATTGTAGCTTTAAAACAATATTACTGGCCATCCATGATCAAGGACGCTTACTCATACATCCACACCCTTTCAAACAGGAATTAGAGCCAGCTACCCATTTGAAAAGGTGGCGATTGACATAGTGGCCTCCTACTTTAATTGGAAGAAGGGGATAAGAATATCCTCATGTATGTAGATGTAGCTCTCAAGGTATTCCGAAGCTATCTTGATGAAGGATATCATACTGCAGATGATTAATTCCGATTTAAGCTGAAATTTTCTTAAGACCCAATCATAAGTCGATTGCAAATTTGAACTTAGATATCAGTATTCTTTACTCCTAATCCAACATGGAACAATCCAATGTTAAGTGGGTTTATAATAAAGATGTTTTATGCTTTTTGAGTTACTTCAGTATATTCATGCATATTTTATACACGAGGGTCACTTACAAAGTCATGGCACTATTTTTTTCCAGCGGAATGTTTTTCAGTATGCAGCAATGACATTGAGAATATGGTGCTTACTGATGCCTGCTAGATGATGTAAATGTTCAAGGACGGAAGAGGAAGGGATGCGTGAAAATAGCAGTGCTTTGCAATCAAAACGCGAGGGAATGTCGCCCACAACTCGTAGAAGCTGCTGGAGATCGTGCTCTCTCATACCGGATTGTTGCAAGGTGGATAGCAGCTTTCCTATGTAGACAAATAGCAAGTACCGATAATGCCTCGTACAGGACGCCCTACAACTATTCGTACTGATGTTGCTCATACCATGATGCACAATGCTTAGAGAACAACAGATGATGGTCTTTACAGAAGTTGGCAATAGAAGGAGGTATTGGCAACTATGCTCATTATTATTACGGTAGATGAATTTTTTTTTTACTCTTCTCCCTTGTCTACGATACTTCTCGAGTAACCCATGTAACAGATATTATTGGTAACGTACATTGTGTATTTTCATATGTATACCGGGTGGTCATAAATTATTGAGCGCATTTTGACAGTGAATATTTTATTAACCAAGAAATGTACACACTTCTTGTGAACATCATTGAAAAGTACAACTCAAACAGTTTGTCAGGTGTCACTATCACCACCAGGCGGCAGCACTGTTTGGCGTAGGAACACAAAACGCGAAAATGGCGACCGTGCAGCAGAAAGCAATGTGCGTTCTTTGGTTTCATGAGCAGAAATCCGTGATAGCAGTTCAACGGCAATTCCGCTTGGAATATGGACAACCTGCTCCTGGAAAGGATTCCATAAAGCGGTGGTATCAGCAGTTTAAGGACACTGGAAGCGTAGCCCACAAGAAAGGTGCTGGTAGGCCTACCGTCAGTGAAGAAGTCATTGAGAAGGTGCGAGATGCGTTCCAACGGAGCCCTACGAA
>JAHWFO010009533.1:2131-13633 GCA_023313115.1 Rhysida immarginata | reverse complement strand
AGGCAATCTCTTTTTTTCAAACAACAAAATCATAAATTAAAACAACAAACTTCCCATGACAACCGCAAAACAACAATGCACTGATGCTGTTGTTTTCTTATAAAGGAACAACGGCTTTGCCGAAATAATGCGAGCTTCTGACTATATAATACAACAATAACATTATACATAACAGAATTCTATTACTCACATTTTAAAACGTTAAAAAATAAGACAGCAGAACAATTCATTAAATAAATATAGAGAGCAATTTTTCTTTTCTCAAAAATATTAGAGTTAGCTGCTCACTGCACTGGAACGCATGCTTAAATAGACGAAGAGAACCCTCCACATAATACCCAATAAAATAAACATAAGCTGCCTCATCCAAAACGTTCACACTGACATAAAACAACATGACATTCTCATTCCCTACGCAACACGGAAACCAGAACACACAGCAAAGCCATTATCTCCTGCCGGGCGTACAAACTATACTGACATGAAATGTCACAACATAATAGTGAGTTAGTGTGCAGATTCCAAGTCAGATATTTAGATAATAATAGACCAAGAAAACGAAAGGATCCAGTGATCGCTATCGGTTGGGTTCCATAATACAGGGTCTTTATATTTCCATTTTGACGTGGCCATAAAAAAACTACTGGAACCAAAGCTATAATACTTTGTAATATTATACAAGAGTGCATGGGATGTTCATACCCATATGCTCATAAAAAAAATTCTTTCAAAAGGTCATCACCAGAATGGAATGGCGCTCTATGCAATATCCGTATAGGAATTAGACATGAAGACACAGGTTAACAAGTCTTTAAACGTTACTAAAATTAGGTACATGTTGAATATAGCCTCCATCATTTACTGATAGCTAAAACACATTGTTAACCTGTGTCTTTGTCTAACTTCGTCTACGAATATTGCATAGATCGCCATTCCATGCGGGTGGTGACCTTTTGAACTATTTTTTTTTTTTGGTGGGTATGAACTTCACATGCCCTCTTGTATAATATTACCAAGTATTTTAGCTTTTATTCCAGTAAATTTTTTATGGCCATGTCAAAATGGAACTTTAATTATAAAGACCCTGTACACTAGGGTAGCCACTAGAATTGTTTATGCTGTTAATGGAAGAATAATAATTTTGTTTTATCTGTATTAACTGACAACCACTTTGTGTCGTTCCAGTCTTTTAGTTTTGACTACTTACTATTGAGTTCTGAGAGAAGCTGCACTATATCAGGGTTAGAAAGGAGAAGAGTAATATCCTCTGCGTAAATTATTACTTTAATAGAAAAAAAATTCAAGGAAGATCATTTATGAACAAATTAGATAATAGATACGACAAAATAAATCCTTGTTGTACCCGCATAAGCTCAGTGATTGTTGAAAATTCCTTAACTTTTAAATTTTAAATTCAATTTTATCGATTAAGGTAAAGAGTTGGAGGGTCGGTCTTAAAGACATTCCCGTTCTACATTTTGATACTCTATCCGAATCTGAAGTTAAAATCAAAAAATTCGAAAAAAATAGCACCAGAACTATCAGCATTCGCAAATCTAGTAACTATGTTTTTGGATTTATCAACAAATGGTATTGTAGCCTCCCCCCACCCCCACAGTCGATATGGTTCCGTCAAACTCGAACACGAGGTATGGCGTTGGGTAAGGGGTGCTAAGAGTTCGAGGCCAATTATTACGAAATGCTCCTTGACAACGTGATATTCATTGCACTATAACTCTTTATTTCCAATTAGACTTAGAAATATCAACATTATACATATTATCTTTTGACACGCTTATCATATTAAGTAGAAGGGCCCCTTAAAATATCAAAATACAACAAGAGAACATTGACATTATTCAGAGTGGCAGATCCGACTTAAAAACTAAAGCTTTACTGGCACTCGGGTTCAGAAATAGATCAAGGTCTACATACATGGAGGTCCCAGCATCATTACTGAGGGAGTATAAAACTTCTAGCCACATTTGTCAGGAAACTCCGCACGCTCCTGCATAAGTATTCCATCTTCATTAACGCACGCCGGCGTAGCGCACCTCCTTTGTTAGGGCAATGAGGGGAGAGGTGCAGAGACCCCTCTTGGCCCGCGTGGGAGAAACTGACTTAGAGGCCACTGGCAAGTCGAAATTTCCGTCACTGTTTTCAGTGATTTATTTTTTTACATAGAATCTACTGATGCAACGAACTTGGGCAATACTCCCCTCTGACTGAGTTGGTTTGGTTTGTTTGGTATTAACGTCCTTTCAACTGCTATGGTCATTTCAGGACGGCGTTATAGGGGCCGCAAATTTTGCCTCGCAAGGGTTCTTTAACGTGCAGCCGGCAAACGACTACACGGGACCAACGGCTTTACTTCCCTTCCGAAGGAAGTGCGTGATCTCAGGATTTCCCCCTGAAAAATCCTCGTCGTCCTCGGCCGGGATCGAACCCGCGTACTCGGGCATCAGAGGCGATCACGCAACCTGCTGAGCCACCGAGGCCGATCCTCTGACTGAGCGTGTACAGCGTGGCCGATACATATTTTTGAACTAAGTGCTTAATACCCTGACTTAACAGTTTATAATTATAACTATAAACAGAGTAAACAGCGTGCTTAAAAAGTCGCGGAAATAGCTGACAGTTCTGGGTTCTTTTGACAGCTACGCTATAAATAGCGTGTGGGCGCAGTGACGACACTTAGAATGTTCGTGGCGATTGATCTTGGTGGGAGGACCGTTGGCACGCTAGAACTAGATGTTTCCGAGTGTTCGCTTAATTCACCGCACGTTGTTATAACAATAGTCAAAACACTCATCAATAATCTTCATAAAATCAGCTTTACCGACTCTAATGACGAATGAACTGCTATTTCCATCATTGTTATCATATTTGTCGACATCATGGCGGCATCATTGCTTCGACTTCCATTTTAACAACTTAGGTCCAGTACTCATACGACAATTCATCATGCATCCAGGTTCGGTTTCCAACGCAGAATAATAAACAACATAATTACATTAGACATATTACAAATAAAATGTTTATAAGCTAAATAATAGATGTTCTTCTCCATATCTTCAGTTTCGAACGATATAGTCAAGGGAAATCGACCTGAGCAGAAAAACACAACTATACTACTCCCAGCCAGAATTTTTTTTTATAGAGAAAAAAAAGAATTAAAAAAAATATATAACATTCAACAAAACCGTGACATAAAAATATCTCTCTGAACACGATGGCAACAATCCCCTGTTGGAGGCTGAGGCGATTTTCTCGGAAAAACTCCTAACAAACGCAGCTTCCAACAGAGGATTAATTACGATCACTCACACGCTAACAACAAATGACTAAAACAACCACCTATATCCTTAACATAACGACAAAGCATCACTTATAACAACAGCTACAAACCATATAGAGGATTCTTTGGCTACCTAACACTAATACGTAAATACGCAAATAAATTCCAAAGATATTTTCCCCTTCATTCTCTCTTCTCTCAAACAACACGTGACTACCAGTACACTGGCACGTCACACACGCCCGACTGAAAACCTCATACATACCCTGTCAAGGGTAACGTTCGAGGACACACACGCAATCACAACTATACTACACATACACACACATAAAATCAAAAGCCAAAACAAAACAGTTCTCGTAATTATACCTTCATCTACACATTCAAAACCCAAGCAAAAGACACTACACTACCGTTCACTACTAACTCTACTCAGCAGCACTTACTCACACCTTTACACAACCCAAACTCATTCTGCATTACCATTCCAATTCACAAAAGCCAGTATCACCTGTCCCTAATATCAGTAAATACCTCTATGTAAAGCTCGATAGTCAAGTCAGGGTTGCTTCCTTAACGAGTATCGTGGGGTAGCAATTGCATTCTGCTGACGACCAGTTGCTCCATCCTGCTCGCGCACCTGACCTGAACGCAGTTCCAATCTTCTCTTCTCGTCCTGTGACATTTGGGTTTATCTCCCCGACTACCGCGTTCTCACCACCCACCGTATTACGAGGTTCGCTCATATCCGAATTTCCTTTCAGTGCTTCAACGTCCACTTGCACCCTTCCATGCTTACCCGATGGGATTTCCCAGTCATCATCCTCTTCCTCATCCTCCGTGCTAGTAGGCGTGCTCTTATCCACTGTACCAGGCCTCTTCTGATGCCTAACACGCTTCTCGCAACATCCGTCAGGCACGGTTTTAACCTATCCACATGCACTATGCAACGTGAATGTTTTCTGCAATCTTCTATCTCATAGTCCACTGCGCTAATCTGTCAGAATATACGGAATGGCCCGAAGAAGTTTGGACTAAATTTCCTCTTCGCCCCCCCTTTACGCAGTAACCATACTCTGCTGCCAATTAGTAAATCCCTTGTAATCCTCCCCCTATTTGCCCTATCAAGGAGTAGCATCCGCTCTCTCTAATCCTGTCCCGGATCTTCATCATGGTTTCCACCAACTGGGACCGATACTGCAACACATTCGCAGACTCGCTTACACCGTCATCCTCACTTCGACGACGATCAACGGGTGGCCCCAGGTCAAAGCAATATATCAAGTAGGCAGGGCTCTCCCCGCGTGACTCATGGTGTGATGTTCTCAACGCATATAGTGCGTGTTCAAGCACTTTGTCCCACCGCTCAAGTGTGTTCATGGCACAACTCCGTCACAACATCATAGAGCGACTTATTGCATCGCTCTGCAATCCCATTAGACGTTTGCCGGTTCGCTGTTGTAAGTTTGTGAGTGATTTGCAAATCCTCACACAGCGCACCGAACACCTCTGAGGTGAAGTTGGTCCCCTGGTTGCTGTTCACCTGCTGAGACACCCAGTACTGACATACTATCTTTCGGACGAAAGCCCAAGCTATTGTCTCTGCCGTCTGGTCGGCCAGTGCCTCAGCCTCAACAAACCAGGAAAACACGTCCGTCATCACGAAGATAAAGCGACTGCCTCTGCTAGAACGCTGGACCGGACCCACCACGTCGTTCGCCACTTTCTGGAATGGGAATTCCGCCATAATTCCTTCCTGGTAGGGTGCGCGGTTTAAGTTGTTTTTGGTTAACTGCCACACCCTACACTTACGGATCAATTGCTCCACATCCCGTCTCATGCCAACCCTGAATTATTTCTGACAAAGCTTCCGTATAACATTCTAACCCCCCTATTGCCCCCCAACAGACCATCATGATACCAACTCATGCATTTTGCCCGCAGTACTTCGGGGGTATATATTCGCACCTTTTTTCCACCACTACCCGCATCATTCCTTAGCACTACCAGCTCATCCTCGAAATCACACTGTCCTCCCGCATAGTGGATCTCTCCTCCCCCTTCCAAGGCCTGCACTATCCCTTGAAACCACCCATCCTCCCGTTGGGTGTTTCGGATCTTCTACCATGTCATCAGGGCAGAGAGCTCAGCAATCACCGAGCAGCGTTGCCGCAACAGCATATCAGCTATTGTATTTCTTTTCCCCTCCACGTATGTATATATAAAACCATACTCTTCCAGCTCTAGCACCCATCTCAATACACGCTGGTTGGTGTTACGCATGCGTTGGATTAACGCTAGAGGCTGATGATCGGTGAGAATAGTGGTGGGGTGTCCCAGTATAATATGTCTGCAATGTTCAGCTGCGCGGACAATGGCAAGAGCCTCTTTCTCTATGAGCAAGTAATTTAACTCCCCCCTTGTAGTTTTTTACTAAAGAATGCTATTGGCATTAAGTGTCCTTCAAGGTCTTGTTGTAGAACACCACTGATAGCATTCGCGGAAGCATCCATCGATAGTATAAAATCTCATTCATAATAGGGGGGGATTAAAAGAGGCTCACTGCTTAGGATTGTCTTAATTTTCAAAAATGCCCCTCTATAGGTTGCATTCCACCGGAGCGGCACCCCTTTCTTCGTCAGTTCAGTGATTGGAACAAGGATCCGTGACAGCTCGGGTATAAACGGACGATAAATGTTCATGGATCCCACAAAACTGCGAACTTCACGCGCACTCTTGGACTCGGTTAAGCGCTGAATGGCGGCCACATTATCTGGGTCAGGCTTTGATCCATCCGGTGTGATGATGTGGCCCAAGTAGTGCATGCGAGGGGTGCAAAACTGGACTTGGCTGATTTCACCACCAGACCTCGCTCCCTGAACCTCCCCAGTATCCATCGTAGCACGTCCACATGCTACCGGAATGTTGCGGTTGATATTAAGATATCATCCAGAAACATATGGACGTTTTCTTCGACCCTCCCCTTCAGAACTCTCACCACGTATTGTTGAAAAAGGTGAGAGGAATTCTTCCCACCCTGGGGCAAACGTGTGAATTGAAATTTGCCCCATGGTGACTGGAAGGCATAGCACTCCCTCAGTGACTTGGCCAATGGTATCTGATAATAACCATTGTTGAGGTCGAGCACTGAGAAGTACCTATGCCCCCTCAGCTCCTCCAGGATGTCCTTTATGACCGGGGCCGGGAAATTCACTGGAGTAGTGTGGAGATTCACCTTCTGTAAGTCTAAGGTGATCCTGACCTCCCCGTTTTTCTTTGGAACTACGTGGACTGGAGAGTTCCACGGGCTCACGCTGGCCTCGATGATCCCGACCTGCTCGAATTCTGCCAGTTTATGCCTGTAGGCCTCACAATAAACATGGGGAATCCTATATTGCCGGGTGAACACAGGGTGCGCATTATTGATCTTATAATCTACGACATAATCGCGTACTCCTCATACCCCCCGTCACTTCGTTGGAGAATACATCTGAAAACTCGTAAATTGTTTCGATGATGGTTCTTCGTTGTGCATCGTTCATGGATCATACTTGAAGTCCCGGGATAGGCAGGCATAGCTCAATTACCCCTACCTGTCTTGACTCCATGCCCTATCATTATCTCTGCTATCACGGACAAGGCAACCCCAGCCTGATGAAATCAACAACTTCCCTGTCTCCTAATAACATACCACATGTCCAATATCTCAATATTATTTTAATGATCCCACTGATTCCTATTACTATTACGTCTCCTACACAGTTATACACTCCTATCCCCATCTACATTAATCATCATATCCACAAAACTAACCACGTGACTCACAATTCAACAAAACACCATAATACTACACCTCACTTATCCACAATTACACACCCTCTATGTTCTCAATGCAAATACCTCTACTTTCACCCCTTTGCTAAACAGACTTCTTCTAATTCCCAATCCCAAACTCAAAAAAAATTTTTTTTAACCCTATCACGTTGTAAGGAGGACCCTATCAAGTTACGTTAATTTTTTCTTCCCCTTTCCATTTGTCTTTTGAAATCTTGGAGATGTTTCTTCAGTTATTATCTTATATTTGAGGAATGAATTATTTTGTTTAAATTAATTAAAGAAGAAAGATAGTAAACGAGACTGTATTAAGCTTACCTCTTGATAATTGGATCTGCGTGACATGATTATTAGTAGAAGCTTACCCGTCTATTTTGGCTGGGATGATCCCTCTTCTCTTCCCGCGCCTGTATGAATGTCTGATGTGAATGCGATAAAAACCACCGTTTCCCCTGCGTTATTCCCCTTGAAAAATACTCACTCAATGTTTATACTCCAGAATGTACCAATGTTTTCCTTTTGGCAAAAATAGACAGTTAATCCTCTTAACTTTAGAGAGAATACATTTTTCATCATTATTCTTCATTATTCTTATTTTTCATCATTAATCTATTTTGCCTTTTAATCCGGGATAATGACGATCATTGATTCTTCTGATCGAGGTAGTATACTCATAATAATTCAGAAAACTTATGCAACTGTTAGTGATTTCAATGGTGGATAGGCCGTCTCAATAAAATTTTACTAAGAATTCTAATGATAAACTCATTCTCTTTACCTAGAATGCTTTAGACATAATCAGCATAAGATATCAGATTGACTTTTACTTATATTATTTGATTAAAGGATAAAAAAAAATAAATAAACTTTGACTAAAAGTGAAGTTTAATTTGAGGAAGTTATTAATTCTGATTTACTTGATAATTAAAACTTGTTATTCTTTATTGTTTACTCGTGATTTTGTGTATACAATATATTTTTTTTTTCTTAGTATTCGCCATAATACTTAGTTGTCTCCGATTGAATCAATAAACAATGCCATCGATCTAGTTAATTTAGGAGAACGAATCCAATAGGCGTTTTGTCATTTATATTTTTGAATTTAATATACTACAGAATAATGTATTTAATCGAATAGTGGCTTTTTGAAAACCAAACACGAATATTTAAGAGTGATGTGTTGGGTTGTGTGGGGACTGTTGTGCTTCGTATTGCAGTCCGCTACATTCAGCATTTTTTGGAATCAAGGACGAATAACACTCCATCGTCCACGCTCCTTGAAATAGATGAGATACGAACCCGAGACCAAAGCGTACTCGAGAAAGACTTATCGGAGCAATATTTAGCCTGCAGTAAAGTTTACATTATAGTAGACGAACCCGTGGTTGAAGAAATTTATAAGGTACTTGCCGCTTTGTACAGCGAAGAGTTCCTGCAGTCCTGCTGAATGAAGAAGTGGTCATTCTTGTCCCACGGTGACTGGAATTAGAAATAGATATCGAACACGTCTATCGGCTGATGCGTCTATGCACTGAAAATGAGCGCCTTCAGTAACGTCGACAAGTCACCCCTGAAATTGAGCTTTGGAAAAACTATGATTTGGAAGACTTTGTCCATGAGAGCTTGGTGAACTATTCCTTAGGTGTAGGCAATCACCTAGTACAAGAAGTAAACTGGAATATACAGCGACAGATGGTGGTACTTACATGAATCGGTCAACCATGTCCAAAGACACCGAGCCAGATAAGAGAAATTATGAATATAGCACATTATGACGTAAAGAATGATATTAATTTGTATTTACTAGACCTCGAAGCAAAAGCGTTGATAAACTCTATCAAAGAGGAATCACTGGTACGAATGGTGCCCATGATGATGCCTGACAAATAGGGGTATGGATCACTGCCACACTATGAGGCCTACCTGATTGGTTGATGAGCACACATTTTGCTGAAACATTAATTCAGAGGAGAAAAGATTGGAATAGCTGAAAAGAGAGAGGTGTTCCAGCATTGTCAAAGACCCCCTTAAGAACTTCAATATATTTGTCTTTGAGCTTCGTCGTCGCAACATTCAACTGCTTTGACCTTTACCCGAGGACGAATTACCACGACCTGGATCCAGAAGTATCATGCTCGTTGCCTCAATTAGGTTATCCTGAACAAGGTACAGCAATGAACCCTTT
Source organism: Rhysida immarginata (assembly GCA_023313115.1). Taxonomy (NCBI): domain Eukaryota; kingdom Metazoa; phylum Arthropoda; class Chilopoda; order Scolopendromorpha; family Scolopendridae; genus Rhysida; species Rhysida immarginata. The sequence goes on along the minus strand of JAHWFO010009533.1, from coordinate 4,316 downwards.
ATTCTTTCACCACGTTTTCTCAAAGACTACAAGGTAGTTAATATGGAGACCCAATGATTCGGTGGGCACCCTGTTTTCAGATAATCGTTATTCCTCGTTCATATCCTGGTCATAGAATTCTCCATTGCATTTTCTCTGATATCATTACTTATGTTTGTATTATTAATTTAATAATTTATAAGAGAATTTTGTATCAATAATAATAATAATAATAATAATAATAATAATAATAATAATAATAATAATAATATTGATAAGTAATTAATATATCGTTCCTTATAGCCTGGCTGCTTTTTAAATATACTAAACAAACAACGGGTCTTTCAGAGGGGCATGAAGCAATAAGAACTTATTATGAAGGGTTGAGTAAGTATTGATTTTTTTGTCCCATTTAAATATACAAAGTGTTACAATTACAAACTCGCACTGATAAGAATACAGGACAATTGGAGTGACTGTGAATAAATATAATTAAAACCCAGAAGCCCAAATGAAAATTGTTTAATAAGGTTCAATAGTTTGAGCGAGTTTGTAAAAGTTGGTAAAACAACTTTTAAAGTCCTCAGACGGAATCTTCTTGATAGCTGACATGATGTTTTTCTCAATGTCAGAAAAGTCTTGAAATCGGGCAGGACCAAATCCAGAAAACATGGCAGATGGTTAAGATCTGTGATGCTCTTTGGCCAGAAAACATTTCATACATATGGCTGCATGCGGTCGAACATTATCGTAAAGAAGAATCCAACTTCCTCTTTCATGAACCTCTAGCCTTATCCTGCGAATTCTTTTCACCAAATTTTCCTGACATTCTTGGTAATTTTAAGTGAACGGACGGGAAAACTGGTCGATCAGGACGCGTATCGCCTGACCGGTCTTCATGGTTATCATAAAAGTGAACAAAGCACTCAAATGTACTCGTTCGGGAAAGGGCTTCATTCCTATAGGCAGTTTTTAACATCTATTGTGTTTCCATAACCAATTTACCCAACATTAGGCAGAATTTTAATGGGACTCCGTTTTTCATTTTATGCAATGACATCTATTTGGATATTTAAATGCCACATCATGTATATTTCATTCGTGTTTCATTAGTAGTTCATTACCAAAATTTCATGTCATTTGAGGTCACTTGGAAACTTCAAAAATAAAATTTCTTAGCTCAATGTTATGAAATCTATCTATCTATATATATATATATATATAGATAGATATAGATATAGATATAGATATAAAGAAAGATGTTTGTTTGTGGGTTTGTTTGTTTGTTTTTTATACAGATCTACAGTTTTATTCCGATCTTAAAAAAATTTCGCATACATGACCTTCAAAGCATGATGAAAAATAAAACTGTCTACCTCATATTTCGAAAAATAATAATTATTGATAAAAATTGATCTTCATGGTTATGGCAGGGAATATTAATGAGAAATATTTCATGAACAACAATGCAAATAAAAATTTGTATAACAATAGGTATCAACAATGGTGTCAACACGCAATTCACAAATACTCTGCAAGGATCAACAATATATGTCTCATGACCAACAATGCAAGGCAAAATTCAATGCATAGAATCCCTGTTATTCAGGCTTTTCTTCGAATAGAGAATTCTTAGTACTTAAAAATTTCTTGAAAATCTTTAAAAATGATCAGTAACCAGACCTAATGAGTTAGCAGACTATTGAGAAAGATTGAAAGGCGATACAGGAAGCACTCGTTTAGCTCGGTGCTGTATTGAGCAAATGGTAAGCAAGTCAATAGAAGAATCGGCGACCGCTAGACTACACAAAGTGATAAATGGCCAACTTTTGCTTCAAGACATCAAATGAAGAATGGAAATTGCAACAACATCAAGTGTACATCTAAAGTAAGATTACGCGAGTAAAAAATAATTTGAACTAGAAGGCATCCTTGGAGAGGTCATTCCATTGTGAGCCTTTAAATTTTTTTTTTGGTAAATCACCTAGAATGGGTTTTTCAGTGATGAGCTAAATTTCTGTCTTTCGGATTTTTCTTAGAATGGATAGTCCCTTCGCTCTATATTGTAGTGATTGAGTAATTATTTAACCATTTTAGAGGTTCAATTTAGCTTATGAAATTGTTCTGTTTACCTACAAGCATAATTATCCCAGGCAACGCCGGGTCCTTTGCTAGTAATGTTAATAATGTTCCAAGACGTTAAGCC
>JAHWFO010009532.1:69316-124422 GCA_023313115.1 Rhysida immarginata | reverse complement strand
AATTATTGAAATATTTTTAATCGGTAATAGATTTTTATTTTTAGGGAATTAAGTAATAATTCGTTTAATTAGTATAAATAATTAAATATCAGCTCGATATCGTGTTTATATTGTATATTTTTGGTGGTAAATTTATATTTTTTTAATGGAATATTATTTTCGTTGTATGTGGAAAATTGTTTGTTTTTAATATATTAATTCCGATCTGGCTGCGTCAACAGCGAAACGCAACAGGAGGCCCTTTTGTTGATTCGTAGCATTGTTGGGAGCTAGAAATTCTAGGAAGATGAGTTCCTAGGCATCCCTCAATTGTTAACTACGTGTTGCTTGTTTAAAAACAGAAATTTCAAGTTATATATATATTTTTTTTTTTTGGATAAAAAAGTTAGTCAGGGATGTTCTGTTGTTATGATGGCGCTGGAAAACGAGATACTGTTCTTGCAGAGCGTTCACCAAAGATAAGTCTATTAATAATGTTTTAGCAACAGAGTACTGTATCTTTTTATTTGTGGCCAATCCATATTTTAGAGGAGTGTTTTAAGAATTTCAGATGCGGATTGGAATGATCGCATGAAGATGTTCGATGGGTGACGAGTTGTGAGCGGTTCAATGGAAAGTCAATAAAGAGTACAAGTATGGATCTAAAACAAGTATTCCAAGTTGGTGAAATTCCATAGTTGATGACTGCGGTGGTGAGTGAAATTATCTTATTTTTTTTACTCCGACGAAGAGGACACAGAGGCCACGGATATATGTTCTATTAGTTACGCGTTGAGGCTGACGAATTGCGTATATAGAGTGTTGTGCTGTTAGGCGACATCAGTGTGTTGTATCTGGTTTTCGTGGATAAGACACTGTTGTGTAAAGAGAAATAAAATAGAATATATATATAGAAATGTTAGTTCATGTTAATGTAACTATTGAGTTAGTAATTTTTAATTTTACCTGATTTATAGTCGTAAAATTAGTTGCAAGATACGTCTTCAAGCAGAGGACTATCGGGCTGGGTAGCGAAAATAACTTGTGATGTGTGTCGGTGCTTTGGATCCCTTGCGTATTTTCTCATTAATATGAGCCAAGGGTAGTTCCTGCTATAAGCGTCCGTGTAGCACTCTTACAAAAACGGTAGCTAACTGCACGGGAATCGTTGGCGGGGTTTCCGTGGTTCTCCCCGAGTCGCTCATCGAAGTGACGAGTCCTAAAAGGATCACGTGACGCTTTCCGGCGTTACGCCATAGACACTATGAAAATGATTGCCCGTGACAGACCCGGTTTGTAGATGCTTAAGCACACACTATTAACAAATTATTTACTTCAGACCGATGTGCCAGCCGAGCGTAGACTTGCTTAAGAAATATTGATCGTGTCCGTTGTTTTTTTAAGTTGTTGTGAGGGACAGCATGTGTTCCGCACGCCAGATGGCGTTTAGGCAGCAATAGCGCAATGGCTAAGGGGCCCCTTTAGTGAATCGCGATTGCTGTAGGTTATCCAGCTGATCAGACCATGGCTTATGAGTGGTGCAAACTGTTGTACCCAACGTGTAATATTTGTTTCATGTTTATAATTTTTGATGTCGAGCTGATAAGATTCATGAATAAATAAACCATTAATGAATGATATAATCAAGTACCGAAAGGCTAAATGAATACTGCTATATAAACTATTGTAGAACTGCGTTGTTTATATAACAAACTTCTAATTTGTAGTTTGTGTATATTTGTAATGAAGAAACTGGTCGTAACGGAGGTGTGTGCAATCAATACCGCCTAGAAAAAAAGCATGCTCAAGGAAAAATCATACGTTGTTGCCTCCTCAACGGTAGGGACAATTTCGGGCTTAATATTGGTAGAAATAAGATTTCGATTATCCCACCCCCGTGCATCAAATTAGCGCCAACAGTGAGTGAAATATTAAATTGTGTTCGTTCGTGAATCGTCATTATGAAATGATAGCTATGCAATTTACCTATCCTTTCCTTTTCCTATCCGTTTTCCTGTCCGTTCATTCGTTTCTTACATTATGAATTCGTCGACAAAACGCATAACTCGCTTCTATTGTTTGCAAATAGATGCGACGTTTATATTATTCTGTTCCGCACTTTTCTTCCTTGTACTTGTGAATAAATTGTGAATAAATTTCAACTAGCTTATAATTATGACTAAATTTCTTTTTATAACTTTCGAAAGTATTCCTAAGTCATTTTTCATTGTTTAGAATCGAACGACCGCAAGCTAATGAAGCAGACGCGAGCTAACGAACGCGCGCAGGTTAAGGAAGTGTGCACGTGCTACAACAATCCCTTCGTAACGGGCGAATGTTCCAAGCTAGCTTAAACAATGCTCGAAGAGTCGACATATAATATTTTATTTATTTATTTATTTATTGACGGGAAAACCTATTTAAAAAAGAAATATTAAATATAATCATAAATACAAAACAAAAACAAAGAAAGAGGAAAAGATAATGACATAAAAAAAGCAATAAAATCATTAACGAAATAAATTAACAAAAATGATTTTACTGCCAAAGCAGATAAAGGGAGCACATTTTCGTATTATAGCATCATAAGATTAACCAACATTTTAACACACTTTAGAGAAAATATATAAACATGAAAACTAAATTGTAAATTACTATTTAAGTAAACAAATGTATAGAGAGAATATAAAAGAATCAATTTGAAGAACTGAAGGATTAAACGAAGAGTGAACTTATTCTTTATATATTTGAACAAATAAAAGTTCTATAATTTGTAAGACATTCCCACATAATGTTAAACGAAGTGAGCCTTAATTGCTGAAGCGTTATGTGTAACCATCTATCATCTTTTCATATTCAATTACTAAAGTGTTTCTACGTAATAATCTACTATTGAAGCAAGCGATTAACTACTACTATTTAGCATTATGTCTCACAGTATTTAATTTTATACGAGGTCTGTTCAAAAAATACGTAGACTGTTTGAATTGCGCGGGCCCTGTTGGTCCCAATCAAAATCGCTTGGTGTCGCCATCTTCTGACAGATCCGCTGATTACAAGGCAGTTTTTTGATTGCAAATATCAGTATTGGTTGATTAGCTACGCGGTTGTTTGTGAAGTGTGTTTTTTTTCGTTTGGCAGATTTTTAGAATGAGTGACTTGAACGAGCAAAGAGTTGCTGTGAAATTTTGTGTTAAACTCGGAAAAACTGCCACTGGACGAGTGGAAAAGGCCAGAAATGTGGACGAGAGGTTACTAATTGTTTCATCACGACAACGCTCCAGCCCATTCAGCCCTCAGAACTCGAGAGTTTTTGGCCAAACACTCGATCACTGTTCTTCCTCACCCACCCTACTCACCTGACCTCGCTCCTTGTGACTTCTTCTTGTTTCCCAAACTCAAAAGACCTTTGAAAGGAAGGAGATTTGAGACGATTCCCGACATAAAGACAAATGCGACGAAGGCACTGAAGGACATCACAAAAGAAGCGTTCCAGGACTATTTCCAAAAGTGGAAACACCGTTGGGATAAGTGTGTGCGTCGGGGAGGAGAGTACCTTGAAGGGGACCCAGATGTGTAACTTTTGAATAAAGTATATTTTGTTTTATGACGTCAGTCTACGTATTTTTTGAACAGACCTCGTATACCATTAAGCCAAAGACAACGTATACCACCATTCAAACATGTACTACTAAACAAATCCGACTACCATTGATTACTCGTTATATTCACTCATGACACTTTGTTACGAGTTGTTTGATATATTAATTGCCATATTTTTGCATTGAAAATTCCAGCGTTAGCATATAGTGCTACTAAAGCAATTATTCATTCATGAGAAGTTGTTACGAGTTGTTTGATATATTACATGCCATATCTTAGAATTGAAAGTTCCAACAGTACGATATGGTATCATTTAGTACCATTAAATCACGTGCTACGCAACCATTTCCCACTCTCATTATTTACTCGTTATATTCATTCATGACACGACGTTATGGGTTGTTTGATATATTACATGCCATATTTTAACATTGAAAGTTCCAATGGTACCATATGGTACCGTACGTTACCATCAGGACACGTGCTACTTAACCATTTCCCACTATCATCATTTACTTGTTATATTCACTCATGACATGTTGTTACGAGTTGTTTGATATACTACATGCCATATTTTAGCATTGAAAGTTTCAGCGGTACAATATGATAACATATAGTAACATTAAATCACGTGCTACGCAACCATTTCCCACTATCATTATTTACTTGCTATATTCATTCATGACACGACGTTATGAGTTGTTTGATATATTACATGCCATATTTTAACATTGAAAGTTCCAATGGTACCATATGGTACCGTACGTTACCATCAGGGCACGTGCTACTTAACCATTTCCCACTATCATCATTTACTTGTTATATTCACTCATGACACGTTGTTACGAGTTGTTTGATATACTACATGCCATATTTTAGCATTGAAAGTTCGACTGGTACCATATGGTACCTCACGTTACTATTAGGGCACGTGCTACTTAACCATTTCCCACTTTCATTGTTTACTTGTTATATTCACTCACGACACGATGTTACGAGTTGTTTGATATATTACATGCCATATTTTAGCATTGAAAGTTCCAACAGTACCATATGATACCTTACGTTACCATCAGGGCACGTGCTACTTAACCATTTCCCACTATCATTATTTATGCATTATATTCACTCATTACAAGTTGATACGAGTTGTTTTATATATTACATGCCATATCTTAACATTGAAAGCTCCAACGGTACCATTTTGTACCATATAGTACCATTAGGGCACGTGCTATTTAACCATTTCCCACTATCATTATTTACTTGTTATATTCTCTCATGACACGTTGTTACGAGTTGTTTGATATATTACACACCATATCTTAACATTGAAAGTTCCATCGGTACCATATAGTACTATTAGGCACGTGCTAGTAAACCAATTACTACTATCATTATTCACGCGTCATATTCATTAATGATACATCCTTACACGTACACGTGCTGTTAAACCAATTTGTGCTATCACTAGTTACTCTCATATATTCGTTCATGAGACGTCGTGACGATTTATTTTATATATTACATGCCATATCTGGTTAGAGGAAATTTTTAAGGGGATATCGTAATGTTACCATTAGAGCACGTACCTATTCCGGCTATCTCAGGTTCGTACTTGTTCGTGCTCTGTCCCATATTAATGGATTGGTGCTAACAAATTTTGTCAAAGTTGATATGTTTTCTAGTTATCGTTATAAATAATTAGCTCCCTACGAATAATAAAATTCTTTTGATTTAGAGTCCGTTCTGCCCTTTCAATAATCGTCAATCTCGTGCATCCTGCACGCGCACCATCTCATTAACGTTTAGAGCACGCGCTGAGCCGAACCTATATGCTTATTACGCGTTTTCCCCAGTGCAATTGTACCGATTTCGGCTATTTTCGAACTAAATTTATCAATTGGCTAAACACTATTTAATAACGTTATATTCGTTCATGGCTCGTCGTTACGAGTGGTTTGATATGTTACTTACTACAACTACTTGCCATTGAAATGGAATACTCGCCACGAGAATCTGTTTTTACACTTCAAGTCAAATTATATCCATAATTTTTACTATAACAGAGTCAAATTTTTTTGTTAATCAGAAACCTACTTATAGCCCTTTTTAAACATGTAAAAGAAATTAAAATATTATAAATCGAATTTGCATAATGAGCCTTTTTTTCAAGACAGAAAATTGGAATATTCCTTTCACCGCCACAAAAAAATGGAATATTCTGTTCTACAAGATATTTAAAGGTCCTGGTTCAGAAAATAACCGTTCATTCTAAATTTTCTCTATGATCTATGTATATGACACCAGTATCCATCAGTTATGGGTGGAAAACGTGATTTGTCCCCATCCAAAAGAAGAAGTATTATTGCACAAAAGAGTCAAGGCTACTCTCAATCGCAGATCGCAGCCAGTTTGCATTGCACGCAATCCACCGTCTCAAAAATCATTAAGAGACATAAGGAAGGTCGTGGAACTATGAATCGAAGATACAAATGTGGGCAGCAGCGGAAAACAAGTTCCAGAGACGACAGAAAACTTCAGAAACTCGTTGCACAACAACCATTCAGCACTTCAAAGCAGTACCATTTGCAATGGAAAGAATCCAGAGTTGTTGTGTCTCATCGTACAACTGTAAGGCGTTTGCATGATTTGGGATTTAAGAACTGTGTGCCCAAAATTAAACCGCTTTTGACATCGAAACAACGTAAAAAAAGATTGGACTGGTGCAAGCAACATGTTGACTGGACAGAGGATGACTGGAGTAGGGTGTATTTCAGTGATGAATCTAAATTCTGTGTGACTTATGGTGATAAAGGATGTAGAATATGGAGGAAAAAAGGTGAAGAATATAAAGACAAAAATTTGAAGAAAAGCGTGAAGTTTCCTGGAAGTGTCATGGTCTGGGGGTGTATCTGTGCAAAAGGAGCTGGTTCTTTAACGTTCATAAAAGGAACAGTAAATGCCAGTGTTTATCAAGACATCTTGGACTTCTATTTGATACCTACTTTGGAAAAGTTTGGTGATGACGATGTCCTTTTTTCAGCATGATTTGGCTCCAGCGCATGCTGCCAAATCGACTGTTGCGTGGCTGAATAGTCGTGATGTACCCACCCTTTCCTGGCCCGCGAATTCACCGGATTTAAATCCGATCGAAAACATCTGGAATGTTATGAAGCAACGCTTACAGCGTGAAAAGTCAACCACAATGGAAGAGTTAAAGGCTTCAATCATGGATATTTGGTCTAACATAACTGCTGAGGAGTGTGCCAAATTGGTACGATCAATGCCGCGCAGAATACAAGCAGTCATTGATGCGAATGGTGGAGCTACCAAGTACTAGATATGTTCACATCGTATACTTCTCAAATGTAAAATTTAGTTTGTTTTTTGTTACTCATTTCGTTGTTTTTGCCTTGGTGAATAAATTATTCCATTTTTTTGTCGCGGTGAAGAGAGTATTCCATTTTTCTGTCTTGAAAAAAAAGCTCATTATGCAAATTCGATTTATAATATTTTAATTTCTTTTACATGTTTAAAAAGGGCTATAAGTAGGTTTCTGATTAACAAAAAAATTTGACTCTGTTATAATAAAAATTATGGAAATATTTTGACTTGAAGTGTAAAAACAGATTCTCGTGGCGAGTATTCCATTTCAATGGCAAGTAGTTGTATATCTTAACATGGAAAAATTTTTGGGGGGTATCACAATAGTACAATTAGAGCGCGTGCCACTGTACAGATTTCGACCATCTTCGAACTCGTCCGTGCCATTTCCCATATCTATCGATTGGTGAAAACAGATTTTTAAAATCTTTCATACTTTCCGAGAAAATCGAGTTACGGACAGACGGACGGACGGACGGTCGGACAAGGCCAAAGCATAAAGCACCTTTCGGTACTTAATAAACCATTAATGAATGATATAATCAAGTACCGAAAGGCTAAATGAACACTGCTACATAAACCATTGAAGAACTGCGTTGTTTATATATTCCACCCGTAAAACTTCTAATTTGTAATTTGTGTATATTTGAATTGAAGAAACTGGTCATAACGGAGGCATGTGCAATCAATACCGCCTAGAGAGAAAGCATGCGCAATGAAAAATCATACCTTGTTACATCACCAACAATGAGTGAAATATTAAATGAACAATTAAGTTGTATTCGTTCGTGATTCGACATTATGAAATTATAGATATGCTATATTACCTATCCTTTCCTTTTCCTATCCGTTTTTCCTATCCGTTTATTCCTTTCATACATTATGAATTCGTCGACAGAAAGCACAACTCACTTCTATTATTTGCAAATAGATGCGACGTTTATATGCATTCTGTTCAGCACTTTTCTTCCTTGTAATTGTGAATAAATTGTGAATAAATTTCAACCAACTTTTAATATGTCTAAATTTCTTATTATCTCTTTCGAAAGTATTCCTACATCCTTTTTTATTGTTTGAAATCGAACGACTGCACGCTAATGAATCAGACGCGAGCTAACGAACGCGCGCAACCTAACGAAGTATGCACGTGCTACAACAATGCCTTCGTAACGGGTGAATGTTCCAAGCTGGCGTTAACAATGCTCGAAGAGTCCAAATATTTTATTTAGATATTTATTTATTTATTTATTGACGGGAATACCCATTTACAAAAGAAATATTAAATATAATCATAAATACAAAACAAATAAAAAATAAGAGGAAGAGATAATGATATAAATAAAGCAATGAAATCACTAACGAAATAAATTAACAAGAATGATTTAGCGCCAAAGTGGATAAAGGAGCACATTTTCGTATTATAGCATCATACATTGATATATAGAATTAACCAACATTTTAAAACACTTTAGATAAAATATATAAACATGAAAACTAAATTGTAAATTACTATTTTAGTAAACAAATGTATACAAAGAATTTTAACGAATAAACTTGACGAACTGAAGGGTTAAATGGAGAGTGAAGTTAGGCTTTATATATCTGAACAAATAAAAGTTCTATAATTTGTAAGACATTCCCACTTAATGTTAGACGAATTGAGCCTTAATTGCTGAAGCGTTATGTTTAAGCATCTATCATTTTACATATTCAATTACTTTAGTGTTTCTACGTGATCATTTACTATTGAAGCCAGCGATTAACTACTACTATTTAGCATTATGTCTCACAGTATTTAGTTTTATATACCATTAAGCCAGAGGTAACATATAGCACCATTAAAACATATACTACTAAACAATTCTGACTACCATTAATTACTCGTTATATTCGCTCAAGAAACGTCGATACAATTGTTTGATATATTACATGCCATATTTTAGCACTGAATGTTCCAAAGGTAACATATGGTATAATATGGTCCCATTGGGCACGTGCTACTTAAAAATTTCCCACTATTATTATTTACTCGTTATTCACGAGTTATTTGATATATTACATGCCATATCTTAGCATTCAAAGTTCCATTGGTACCATATGGTTCTATTAGGCACGTGCTAGTAAACCAGTTACCATTATCATTATTTACGCGTTATATTCATTCATGATACATCCTTACACTTACACGTGCCACTAGACCAATATCTGCTATCAATAGTTACTCTTATATATTCGTTCATTAGACGTCGTGACGATTTATTTTGTATATTACATGCCATATCTGGTTAGAGGAAATTTTACCATTAGAGTACGTGACATTAGAGCACGTACCTATTCCAGCTATCTTAGGTACGTACTTGTTCAAGCTCTGTCCCATATTAATGGATTGGTGAAAACGGAGTGTAAAAAAGTTAATTCGTTTTCTAGTTATCGTAATAAATAATTAGCTCCCTACGAATAATAAAATTCTTTTGATTTAGAGTCCGTTCTGCCCTTTCATTTATCGTCAATCACGTGCATCCTGCACGCGCACAATCTCATTAACATTTTGACCACGGGCATAGCCGAACCTATATGCTCATTATGCATTTTTCCCAGTGCAATTGTACTGATTTCAGCTATCTTCGAACTAAATTTATCAATTGGCCAAACAGTATTTAATAACATTATATTCTTTCATGACTCTTCGTTACGAGTGGTTTGATTTGTTGCTTACTATATCTTAACATTGAAAACTTCTAGAGCGCGTGCCATTGTTCCAATTTCGACCATCTTCGAACTAAATTTATCAATTGGCTAAACAGTATTTAATAACGTTATATTCGTTCATGGCTCATCGTTACGATTTTTTTGATATGTTACTTGCTATGTCTTAACATGGAAAAATTTCGGGGGGGGGCAATCATAATTGTACAATTAGAGCGCGTGCTTCTGTACCAATTTCGACCATCTTCGAACTCGTCCGTGCCATTTCCCATATCTATCGATTGGTGAAAACAGATTTTTAAGATCTTTCATACTTTCCGAGAAAATCGAGTTACGGACAGACGGACGGACGGACGGTCGGACAAGGCCAAAGCATAAAGCACCTTTCGGTACTTAAATATTACTGTGTTCTAAATTTTGGTCGATTAATCTGTGTAGCCTGAGTCATTATTTTCCACTCCTCTAAATCATTTCCGAACTCAGTTGACGCGCGCCCCACCGAGACTATAGTCATGGCGGGTATAGGATCGTGCATACTAATGAAGTGGGGGCGTGTCACAAAATCATCCTATGCATAGAAAGAGATATCGTGATCCAAGGCATATACTTGATATTAATTTTGAAGACATTGATAATGTCTTATTTCCAGATTACTGGACTTCATAGGTCGTGTTTTATCTAATACTAGTGGTCTGCTTCTAGTCTAGACAGTCGTCAATCAAAATCACCTCCAACCAAGAGGGGGTATTTTCTCCTTCATATTATGGATGACCTTTATGGGTTAATCACGCTTTTTAACTACTTCAGTGTAATTCCCTTGGGATTTATTTAGGAAGGGTGAGATTACAGAAGCTTAGCTTCAAGTGCCACTCGAATAACGTTTCACTACACTGCTCGATTGTCGATTGTCTTTGATATCCATGTTAATCGCTGGGTTCATATTATTGGCCAATTCGATGTGTAACGAGTATAATTCTTGGTTGAGGTTTGATTTCTTGTGATGTAGAAATTTCAGTTCCTCTAAGATATGTTTCCTTTTGGCGAATTTCTTTGTCTTACGGGCCGCGATAGATTTGTCCCTTATCCGTATAATTGCTTTTTTCGGGGTCACGTGAAGAAATAAACACTTTCTGTTGAACCATACGTTTAAAATCGTCAGGGCCAATTTTCTGGTCTTGTAATAGAATAGTTGAATACGATGTATAATATCCATGTTGGGTCTAATATTGCTTAGAATGAGAGTTTTATATTGCGCACTAGATGGCCGCGCATGCGCAGTTTTGAAAAGTGGATAAGGCATCTATCTTTAAATAATTTTTTAAGTAACTAATAGCAATTGAAACTTGTCCTAATACAATTGCGGTGTCGCTTATTATTATTAACCAATTTATCAGCCCACGCAATTTTAAAAAAGAAAGGGCTGAGTTTTATGATGTTGATATACTTAAAAATTACAAGAAAAATTTGTGCCGTCCTTATTGAAAGCAACAAAAAGAGACCTAAAATTGCGTTAAAGAGAAGTATGCTGTACTGCTTCTTATAACTTCATAAAACATCGTAAAAAAGAGAGGGGTAAAAAGCCAACTTTGGAGTCGAAATCATTAGCTCACCTAGTGAGAAAAGATTAAAAGTCGAGAACATGCCGAGACTTCACACCCACACAATCAAATTTCACACAGAAAAGGCGGAAAGAGAGAACTTTTTTCTAAAGGACAAGCAATAAATAAAAGATGGAGACCACATGGAGATGAAAGACACGACCGTATTTTCCAAGCTGGTTCGTTTTTTTTGTCATTTTTCTGATTTCCATCCTGTTTTTTGCTTCACTTGTTCTCTACACTCTCCACCCACAAACCATTTTTTTGCTTCCAACTAACTCTCTCTGTCCCCTTCTCATAAATTGCCTAAGGGATTTTGTCTGCAATTGCTCTTCGAGAAAATTAAAGATCTTACGCAACTTCAGTTGTTTCGAAACTTGGAGATTTACTTCCCCTTCCCTTAATGAAAGTTCGATTATTCGTAGACACGTTTTAATACATTTCAAGTTTGTCACTACATATCTACGAATCATCGAACTTTCATCATAGACCTTCTTCACCTGTAACCGTGTGCCTCCCTGTGTTCGTGTAACATTTCTCCACTAGATCTTCGTCTCTTCTGTGTTTCATCTACATAAGCTCCACAAGACCTTTGTTTCAATTGTGTTTCGTCCTTCAACCTTTACATTTATCAATTAGGTGACTGTTTTTCATTGTTTCTATTATTTATTTTATTTCTTTTCTTTTAATTAAATGGAGTTTTATTTATTTTTTAATTAATATATTTTATCCCAAATCCTACTCTTATATAATAATTCCTTATTCTAACTTTTTAAAAGTTGCGGAATTTTTTTTTTGTTTACCTGGAACTAATGCACCTACAGAAAGAGTATTTTCTCACATGAACAATATCTGGAAAAGTGAAAATCTCAGCTAGATGTGAAAACATTGAAGACTCTACTAATCACTAAGATTAATTATGGTCAAAATTGTGTTGAATTTTACAAATATCTTTTATCGAGAAAAGATCTCTTGAGGAAATTCATAGTTCTAAGAAGTACTAAATTATGTATGGATTTTGTTTTAATAAAAGTTCCATGAAAAAGTTTTTCGTTTCTGTATTTTATTTGCTTTCTTACTTCCAGATGCATTATGATAATCAAAATGCGTCACTTCCGGTCATTTCCGACTTCATTTGACTAACTTCCGCTACACGACCATATTCATTCACTTCCGGTTCCTGTCACCAGAGTGTGTTCCGGTTTTGCCTCTTGAAAATCTGGTCACCTTAACTTATTGTTAATTTTACATCGCTTCAGGAATAGTTCTGACCAAATTGAGGCAGAATGGATAAATATTTCCAACATAAATTGGGAAACTAAATTTGGCTTTGGGCCATTTTGGGCTGAAGTTATTAACAATAAAGATTCAGCCGGAAACCCAAGATTTAGCCATGTTGGTGCATTAGCTGTTAGACTGTTATCTTTACCCTTGTCATATGCTGCAGTGGAAAAGCATTTTCAACTCTGTCAGTCATACAAAAATAAACTAAGAAATAGAATGTCAATTGAAATGAAAAGCATTAATGATGGTGCGTTATTTTTTACGCAGGGGACATTTAAATTGTACTTCATTCAATCCAAGTGAACGTATGTTCAAGTCATTTAATCAAAATGTGTATAATCTTATTTCAGGCGTGACGGAAAATAATGACGTTATAACTTTAGAGTCAATTATTTCCAGTTAAAATATTGTTGTTAAATTTTGTATAATGTTAAAAAATTACTGCTTTGAAACCTATTTCAATTATGTCAATTAACGATTTTAACATAGTTTCATGATTATTCATTAAAAATTTGAATTGCCACTTTTAATCCCATTAATTAAAACATCATTAATTTTAGGGGGGGGGGATATAGGGGATTTTTGTAATAAATAGAGAGTTTCTAGGGGATTTTGTATGTATTCTAGGGGGTACTTTCTGTTTCGACTTGACAACACTGGTTGAACTTCGCTTAAACGGATAAAATAACTCTAAACGCACTGTGATGTCATTGGCAGACACATTCTATTTACAGGTTCTGGTGATTGGCAGACACATTTTATCTACTGTTTCTGGTGAATGGCAGACACATTCTGTGTAAAATGCATATTCCGCGTATAATAGCCACTTTATCATCTCCCTCTAAGCCACTGGGAGCAGGGTTGCCAAGTTGACCGGTTTCCGGTTATTTTTAACCGGAAGATTTAAAAAAAACCGGATTTTAATCGGAATTTATTGATAACCGGTTTTTTAACGTGAAGTTTAAATTTTGACCACTTTTTAACCAGAATAAATTTACTTTTTAGGTTTGTTCTGTACCATTATGTCAGTCAGTGAATAATGAATGTCGCCTCTAAGAATTCTGTACCTGTTTGGTTAATATGGAAAGTATTGCATGGATTCCAGGTATTTGTTTATATTTGGGTTATGAATTCAATGAAGTTGCCAACCAATTGACTCCCTGAGGACCTAACTGATTGGAAAGAAAGGTGTAAAATGTTTTTGCTAACCTTAATTTGTCAAATTAGAAGTCGTTTGCCAGGCAATATTCATATTCTGGAGAACGGTACCATTTTCCACCCTAAAATAGCTACATCACAAGCTAAACCTAACATTTTAGAGATTGGTGATTTATTTTCAAGATTTAAAAGTAATTTAAATTAAATTGAAAGCGAGTGGATGAACTTATGAAGCAAAAAATGGGAACATGTTGAAGATGCGGTAGCTTTTTGGACTGAAGTATAGGCCAGAGGTTCCATACATTTCGAATTTAGCTGTATGTTTTTTAACATTGCCTTTCGTATGTCCTAAGATCTGCAAAATTTTCAGCTCCTATAACATGAAGCAATAATAATCGAACGGGGTATCTTTCTGTTTCAGATGGTGCAACATTATACAATCTACCAATTTTTCCCCCAAATTTTACTCCTTTTTTTTTCCCCCACTGACACGTAGATTTATCCCATACAATGTGAACTGGAGTTTCCGGATATACTGTATATATGGACTTTTAGTGGTAGGGTTCTTATTCAAATCAAACCATGCAATTAATTCAATATTTTTCAATTTAGCTTTTAACAGTGCATCAGATGCGTTATCATTGTTGAAGTAAACCTGTTGTTCATTAGGTAAATGGACAGGTAATTGGACAACAGTGAGTGACTGTTCGTGCATGGGATATACAAAAATTCTATACGTAGCTTCAGTTGGACAAACATACCTTGATATTTCATCATGATGCAAAACATTATCAGATGTGACTTGAATATCTGCACAATCGTGACCTTTATATATATATTTATTCAAGTATTTCACACCACAGAGGAATAAGAAACAGAGCCTCTGTTACAGAGGGGAAACTCTCTATAGCAGCAAGGGAAACTTTTCTAAGATCACGTGACGAAAGTCAACCAATGAAATTTTCCTTAAAAACACTCCTGGCTTCGCGGGGCTACTGTCGGTTTCGTCATAATTACCCACGATAAAATCTTTATAAAACTCCCATTCATTAACTATTTTAGAAACTGTTTTAACCTGATTTCACGATGTCTGTCTTCGGTGTTAAAAATACAATACGAAACAGCCCGGAATAGGCAGTTTCCGTCACCTTTAATTTTTATAATCTTACGCTCCATCCTATTATTAATCTCCAGTTTATATATGTAATAGTTTCTCCAACGAACTGTCGAAAGAATCACCCTTGGAACGTAAATATATAGATTGTTGTTCAGACAACAATGACCACGTGATTTTTCTGTTCTGGGGTGTGCTCCAGCCAGTGCCAAAAAGCTTAAACGTGCAACAATAATGAAAACCTGTTTCAGTTTTTATCACGGTCTATAGATATTCATGGTCATCGAGCTTCGGCCATTTTCCATTGTTTCGAGAAGATAAGGAAAACAGATCGCGCCAGGTGCCGCATAGATCGCATCAGGGCCGACCGTGACCTGCGATAGAGGTTTTTCATTGAAACTGAAAATGAAAGTAAAGTTTCTTTCTGTCGATAGGGCGGCGCTGCAGGCGTTTTTGGGCCGATTGTACATGCAGCGCCACTTTTCAATAGAGTTCCCGCCCTATTGGGAGCTAGAAACTTTAGCTTCATTTTAACAATGGAGCACGATGACCATAAATATCTATAGACCGTGGTTTTTATCCTATCATTACGCATGCGCTTAAAGCAATTTTGAATTGTAAATTTCCGCTAATTAATAGTAAATATGGACACAAAAAGTAAATTTCGTCAAATCTACAGACTAAGACCTTTCATTTAAGAAAAAAAGGAAGTTTATAGATGTAGTAGTTTCCTCCATCGAACTGTCGAAATAATCACCCTTGGAACTTAAATATATACAAATTTTTTATTTTATTCATTTTGTCTTTATTTAAAAAAAGAAAACAACCTTAGAACTCTGCCCAGTCGGCTACGTTTGTATCTCGAGAAATCGTTTACAATACATTAAGCTGGCTAATCTTAACAATCCTCTCGACGAAGTCATAAACTTTACTAGCATTGATGATCAAATTAGCAACAATTACATACGACAATCAACAAAGACAACAATACAGGCAGTTGTTACGTCATGATTGCACTGTATACATATTAAATTTAAATTGTAAATTATAGCTGATTAATAGTAATAATGGACAGGAAAACTAAATTTGACAAATCTACAGACCAACACCCTTTATTTAAGACCAAAATGAAGTTTATAGGTGCAGTAGTTTTCCCCAGCGAACTGTCGAAAGAATCACCCTTGTAACTTAAATATATAGATTACTAAAGTGTTTCTACGTTATCATCTACTATTGAAGCAAGCGATTAAATTACTATTAATTAGCATTATGTATAACAGTAATAAGTTTTAGATACCATTAAGCCTAAGAGCATTATGCTCTTGATACAAATAAGCTATTAATAACAATAGAGCAAACAACTCGTAAGGAGTTGGTTGATATATTACACGCCATATCTTAGCATTGAAAGTTCCAATGTTACCATATGATATCACGAGCATCTAAACCAATAATCATTATCATTATTTACTCGTTATATTCACTCATGGAACGTTGTTACGATTGTTTGATATATTATATGCCATACCTTAGGATTGAAAGTTTCAATGGTACCATATGGTATCATATGGCATCATTAGGGTACGTACTACTAAACCAATAACCTTTATATTATTTAGTCGTTACATTAACTCATTACATGTTGTTACGAGTTGTTTGATATATTCCATTCCATATCTTAGCATTGAAAGTTCCAATGGTACCATATGGTATCATATGGCACCATTAGGGCACGTGCTACTAAACCATTAACCATTATCATTATTTACTCGTGATATTCACTCATGGCACGTTGTTACGAGTTGTTTCATGTATTAAATAGGCTCAACTTTAATCATATTAATTGGAGTACCTATAAGGAAAAAGTGACAAAGCATGATTGGACACCATTTTTTGATATCCACGATGTACATGAAATTTTACACTTCCTCAAGCAGAAAATGGAGACACTATTGTTTGAGTCTGGTTTAACTTTTAAAAAGTATATACCCCGTCGTAAAATTACTCATTGGTGGACGAGAGATATTTATAACGGGGAGAAAGGAAAATGAACGTGCAGTTACTACAGGAAATAATGAGGATTTGCTAGAACTAAAGGGACACAACAGAAAGTATAAGGACGGGATTAGAAAATCAATGAGACGCCTTGTGTCCGTGGAGAACCATTTTGATGTTTGGAAATTCATAGAAAAAAGAAGCGCAAAAAACAAGACTGTACTCGCAGAAGAGAAATTACAGGATTACCTAATATGGATTATAACCCCCTTAACATCGAAGTACCATTACCTGAGGGGAATCTTCGAGCCAACAAGAAATGTGAGTGGGATTTACCTGTTAATGTCCCTCAAGAGATTTATTGGACCTTAAGGAACGTGAAATTAAAACATAATCAGAATGATAACTGCCTAACTCATCTCGTCATTAAGAATTGGGGTATCATGGGGAATATACTACTAGCGTATCTCATCAGAGAAATATGGCAAGCCAAGACCTTCCCTAAAAGCTTAAAAATAACGATGATTACACCAGTTTATAAAGCAGGGAATGTTAATGATACGAAAAATTATAGGCCCATTGCTACGTTACCCACTATCTATAAAATAATAGAAAATATCTTGTTTCAAACTATGATCGAACACCTTTGGGATAAATTGTCAAGGGATCAGTACGGAGGTAGACCACAATCCTCAGTACAGGACCTCTAGCTGAAGCGATTAACGCCTTGGATGAAAAACAGATATACGTTATGGCCTGTGTTGATATTTCCAAGGCCTTTAATACGGTCTCACATCTCCAACTATTTACTGCAAAGGGAATCCCTCGAACATGTATGTCACAGATTTCCACCAAATTGAAATATGTTACTCAATTGAAGCTACAATAGATGCTTGCAAAATAAGAATGTGCGGATTTTTGTTTCTTTCAAAATAAACCACGAAAACGAAAAAATTTGAGCCATTGTTAAAGCGGTGTATTAATGCGCTTAACGGAACTTCTTTCTTCCACTACTCACAGCAATAAGCACGAATCCAATTCAGATGAAATATACAGCAGCAGATGGCAATTGAATGGCTTCTCAAATTTCTAAACAAACTTAGTTTTTAAAATAGATTATTACAATTAGCTAATTGCCTTCCAGTAAAAAATGTCTAGAGTATTTAATAACAATTTCCTTAATTTATTATTTTATTAAATAATTCGGTAATCAAACACGGGGCTGGCTTCATGTGCAACGTCGAGTAATACGTTGCGTTGGTGAGGGAGTATGTATCGCGGTGCTTTATAATTTTAAATAAAAAGAGTATTCATAGCTGCCTACCTCATCCTATAAATTATTTCGAGACGAATAATTGTACAGCAAAATTAAGGTTTTATGCTTAATAACAGTGCTCTAACTGCAATTCTTTGTCGATCGCCGCTAACAATTTTGCTTCCCTTCTTTCCGCCATGTTTTTTGAATTCTGCGCACTTCCGGGGCGCTTCACTGGCGCGCAACGCTATCGCTTCCACGGTGTGCTTGCGCGCAAAAAAAAAGGCTATGTGGGGTTCCCTTGTGAGTTGGAGGCTTTGGGTGTCGCAGACCATACTATAGAACTAGTAAAAGATCTGTTTAATCAGCGTTCGAATTGTATTGAAACCATTAACAAGGTCATATAGGGCGTCTCAAAATTCATTGTACAAACTTCCAGGTGAGTTAGTATGGGTGATTCTAAGCAAAAAAAATTCATATGAACATGGGTCCGAATTTGAACGATAACTGAGATATGAACAGAAATATAAATGCCGCCACCAAGATCAAGAAGTTAATAACTCAGATACTGTAAAACCTAGATTAATGAAATTTGGGGGAATAACAAGGTACATAAGACTGTGTATGCCGTTAAAATTTGATTGAATTCCAACGAAAAGTTTCCGAGTTACACAGTCAAAATTGTAAAACAAGTACTAGTTAGTACTCACAAGTCAGCACGTGTTATGATGCTGTAGTTTTCACTTGTACGATCCTTATAATTATCCTCTTAACTTTTGCAAAGGATAGCCTCTATCCGAAATGTCAGTTTTTTTTAGGGTTTTACCATCCTGTGTTCAATTTTTATTATTTATTAAAAATTTTTCTATCATGTTTACACGCTAACTGTAAGTAGCAAAAGCATGCAGGTATTCTCGTTTTTTATTTGAAGATAATTTTTAATTTTTCTTTTCTTGTTGGTATTCGTCAAATTTTAACGGTATACACAGTCCTATGTACCCTGTTATTCCCCCAAATGTCATTAATCTAGGCTTTACAGAACCTGAGTTATTAACTTGTTGATCTTGGTGGCGGCATTTTTATTTCTGTTCATATCTCAGTTATCGTTCAAATTCGGACCCATGTTCATATGAACTTTTTTGCTTAGAATCACCCATACTAACTCCCCTAGAAGTTTGTACAATGAATTCTGTGACACCCTGTATATAGCCCAGCCAAGAGAGGTATTTTACAGGGTAATACCCTCTTTGCAGCTTTGATCGCACCAATTTTTCATCTGGATCTCAAGTTAAGAATTCGAGCGTTTGTCGATGACATTTTCTTAACGAGATCATATCCTCGCTCTAGAATAGTGGAAATTGATCAGGATATTAATATGGATGTCATCAAACTCCAACAATGGTTCAATACCAGAGGCATGCGGATCAACCCAGAGAAGACGATTATACTTAAATTAGAAATATATAGTGAGCTGAGCGAACCTACTATTAAAATACTGGGTCTTAACTTTGATAGCAAATTGAAATATGTGCACCAGGTCCAAAAGATTGTGTATACAGGGAATAGGTTAAAATTCCTAATCAAGAGACTTCGGAGAACGTTATCCAGAAAGGAAATTATTATCATTTTAAAAACTATAGTGTTTCCAAAACTCACTTATACCATTTTGATATGGAATCCACCTAGCAAGTATCTTCAGGAACAACTGAAAGTCGCTTTTAATAGGGTCATACGAGCGGCCTTTAATTTAACAGCTAGACAGTCTGTCACAGAAGTCTGCAACGAGGCACAAATTATGAACTTTAACTCCCTCATGAACTTCATTAAACTTTAAGTACTCGTTAAGGCCTTTTTCTGTAAAGGACACCCAGCCCACTTTGTGTACTTGTGGCTTAACGTTGATCCTACATCTAGAGGCTCTACACGTTATTTACTGACACCGCCTAAGATTATCTCCTTTTGGAAAGAGAAATACTTCTCCTACAACACCATCTGTTTATGGAATAATCTACCGTTAGATCAGCGACAAAGAATCATACTTAGCCAGAACCGGAACTGTCATAATCATCCAAGACACGCTAGTTAAATGCTTCGAGTGTGGTTTATGAACTTACAACAAAATATGCCTTTTAATTAGTGACTTTGCTCTGCGTGAGCGCAAAATAAATAATAATAATAATAATAATAATAATAATAATAATAATAATAATAATAAATTTAAAAAATTTTTTCGGTAGTTTTTGCATAATTGTCGTTGATTATTTTATAAACACACAAAAAATGAGACTTGTAACCTTTATAGCAGTCAAAAGAAAATAGCTTCCACTTACACCTGTAAATCATTCCTGCATCACACAATAAGGAGCGCTGCATCAGCTTATCTCTTGCTCATGCATATAATTATATCGATACTGTGCACCATTTATGTTAAACTAATCTATTTGGTTAATACTGTATTGTTAATAAAACAAAAATTCTCATCAGAACAGCGAAAATAATCTTTTTGTCAACATAGTTGAGCACGTGACGTAAAACTTGCCTACCCCCGATGCTAAGCAAAAACTTAATGGAATCTTTCCATAGTAAGCGTGTTTGACTAGACACCTGGAAAAAGTAATCTCATTGGATTGAGGTATTGTAAGGAAGCCGAACAATTTTGACCTAGGTATAAACCTTTATGTGCCCGACTGTACATTTGTTCAGGTGGGACGTAAGCTGTGCCTACACGATTCTCACCCTTCCGGAATAAATTCCACATGAAATACACTGAAATGGGCAAGAAGCCTGACTAACCCAAATAGGTCTTTCACATTATGAAAAAAAAAAAAAAGATTGACGATTGTCAGAAGAGTGTGAGGGCGGAGCGGGAGGAGAGAAAGAAACGTTGCCAATGTCTTCGAAGTTGACATCAAGAATCTGCCTGGGTTTTCTATACTTTGTATGCCACTTCATTTCCATCCGGTTATTCAGTATTCCAGCCACCAGATCATTGTCATGGCTCTTCATCGTCTGCACCATGTTCATCAGCAGATCTTGGACACACTTTCCAATATGAGTCACGTTCAGCTCCGAGTGGATGTAATGATTTTTTTACGGTCCTTCTTCCAAGCTGGGAATGCTCCTCAGGGTAACATTCTGGTACGGCTGGAGTCCACTATACATATAGTCGCCCACGCAGGCTGAATGATAGAAGAGGATGGTCCGAATCACGGTCTTGTACACTAGTATTTTATTGTCGATGCTAAGGACGCTATTTCTACCCAGGAGAGCTATAAGACTGTGCATAGCCTTTTTTACTTTGTTCAGAGCAAAAGTTACGTGACGATTCAAGGAGAGGCTTGAGTCGATGATAACGCCAAGATACTTGTAGTTGTCAACCCATTCGAGTTTCTTATTAAATAGAACCAGGGAATTCGGGAGACAAACAAGTCTTTTGTTGAAGTACATAGCTTTGCATTTTCCGACGTTAAGATTCAGTTACCAGCAATTAAACCAATCTTCAAACTTCAAGGCGTTCTGCAGCCGAGTAATAACGTGAGATGGCTGGTGCGCCAATGCCATGACGGCAGTATCATCAGCATAGAAATATAAATTACATCTATCGGGTTTTGGGACATCGTGCAGAAAATAATTAAAGAGAAAGGGCCCGAGGACAGAACCCTGTGGGGCAATGCGAGGCGTGGAGAAGTTTTCGCCAACTTTGGCTTGATAGAACCTGTCGCTAAGAAAGAATTTCACCATCATAATCAAATCAGGAGTGAACCCGTCTCTAATCACCTTGTAGATTAGCCCCTCGTGCCACACAAGATGGAAAGCCAAAGTTGACAACTACAAGTACCAGGAAAGGTTTAGTGGGGTGCTCAGATCTTCAACGAGCTTTCATATCTGCATCTGCCACGAGTGGGCGGCTCGAAAGATACTTTTCTTCCCCTATTAAACCATTGGTGAGACAATAGTCTTTGAAACTGATCAGGATAGTTTTCTCCAAGACTTTAGACATAGAACGGGAGTAGGGTGATTGGTCGGTTGCTCGCGGGAATTACAGGATTTTGCCTCTGCTTGGGGATACTTAACACACTAAACTGCTTCCAAGCAGTCGGGAAATAGAAAAACTTCCAACAGTCGCTTATGATATTGGATATGTCGATAATGATGTTCTTTGGGAGATTCTTTAAGGCATTATTATTTACCTTGTCTCTTCCTGGAGTCTATCTCTTTTTCAGATTTCTTGTGATGGTAGTGATTTCTCCGGCCTCGATGGTGATCTTAGTTGTAGGCTGTGGGACTTCACAAAAGTTGGCAAAACTATCTTCCACAGTCTGGGACATGAGCTGACTCTCGGGATTATTGTTATCAGGGGTAACAAACTGCATCTCTAGGGAATCTGCAATTATTTGAGCTCTCTTCTGAAGAGCTCTACCCATGTTCCAAATAGAATTGTCGCGAGCTTTGGAGCTTGTCATTCCATCTAGCGTCGCGAAGCTCCTTTAACTCTTCCTGAACTCTTCGCACTAACCTGCTATATTTGGTTTTTAGCCAAGGCAAACGATAGCGCTTCCAAAGCCTACGGGTCCTGTTTCTCTCTGCAATCATATGTTGGATTCTTGGAGTGAGCATAATTCGATGAACGGGCTTGTTTACCAGTGGATAGGCACTAGCTTCAGTGGCACTGTTTATTCGCCTGGTGATGCTCTCAACACGTTGATCAATGTTATCCATACTGTTTGGTCCTTGTAGATGGCAGTCATGGTCCATGAGGATTTCTTTGAATAGCTTCCAGTCTTGCTGATGCTTCACCTCTTCTCTGAAATTAATGTCGACATCGTCGAATTCAGAGCCACAGGCATTTGGTCAGAAGAATGATCATTCATCGTGAAGATGTTGTATGGCTTGAAGATACCCTTTATTAGTGAAATGTCAAGAACTTCACTAGTAGGAGAATGGTCACAGTAGTAGGTGTCCTCCACGAGACCAGCAGCGATGATGTCATCTTTACCGTATACACACTGAGTGGCCAAATTATTATGACCACCTGACAGTTTTAGGCAAATGAGCTGTTGCGTCACAGCTATGCCGCTAGAGGGCTAGATAGCTATAAAAAGGGAATGCAGGTGAGGTGAACCATCAGTTGCACTGTGTTTTTTGCGACGATATGGGCAAAAAACGTGATTTAATTGAGTTTGAACGCGGGATCATCGTCGGCGCGCGCAGTGTCGGAACCAGTATCAGCAAAACAGCTGAACTTGTGAAGTGTTCAAGAGCAGCAGTTATTATTGTTTGCAGAGAGTGGACTACCAAGCAAAAAACCGGCTCTCAACGTCAATCGTGTGGTCGTCACAGGCTCCTCAATGCTCGAGCTGAAAGCAGATTGGCCAGAGTTGTCCAGGGCGACAGAAGAGCAACAGTGCGTCAAATAGCGGCAAATCTTAATCAAGGACAAACTGTGACCGCCTCTGAACGAACTGTTCGCCGCTTATTACACCGTTTAGGCTATGGAAGCCGACGACCCGTTCGAAAGCCTTGAACAACAGCAGACGCCTCCAGTTCGCCAAGGAGCACAAGGATTGGACAGTAGATGACTGGAAAAGGGTCATGTGGTCCGATGAGTCACGATTTCAAATGCATCATGCAGATGGCAGGGTTAGAATATGGAGAAAACGACACGAAAGCATGGACCCCACCTGCATCGCCACAACACTTCAAGCTGGTGGCGGTAGTATTATGGTTTGGGGTATGTTTTCTTGGCATTGTTTGGGTCCTTTGATTCCTCTGCACGGACGTGTGCGTGCCCAAGATTATTTAAGTATTGTCGCAGATCAAGCACATCCCGTTATGTTAATGGTGTACTCTGACGGGGATGGATACTTCCAGCAGGAAAATGCTCCTTATCATAAGGCTAGCATCGTCCTCAGATGGTTCGAAGAACATGCCGGAGAGTTTACCTTGCTTCGTTGGCCTGTACAATCGCCAGATCTCAATCCCATTGAGAATTTGTGGGATGAGATCGAACGGGCCATCAGGCAGCAGGATCCTGCACCATCAAATCTGCAGGAATTGGAAGGTGCAGTTCTTCAGAGTTGGTCTCATATTCCTCCTACAACTTACCAACATCTCGTAGAATCCATGCCCCGAAGAATGCAAGCAGTAATAAGAGCGAAAGGTGGCCCAACACTGTATTAAGGGGGTGGTCATAATAATTTGGCCACTCAGTGTATACCTATAGAGAAGTATGCCGTTGTAGTTCTGGAGTTCCAGCTTGGGTGTTTGGCATTTAGGTCACCAGCCAGGAAAACTGGAGTGTCACCACTGAAGAGCTCATCAAGCTCGATAACGTCAAGTGAATGTTTAGGTGAATTGTAGACCGCCACGAACTTCACTTCACCAAGGGAGACGTCATTGATGATGATAGAGGCATAAGACTTGGAGAGTAATTCTTTGTGTTGAATTCTTCTGAATGGTGATCGCAGCGCCCCCATAAGCACATCTTGCAGCGTTTGAAGCCATACGATCGTTTGAAGCCACACAATAGCCAGATAGCTTGAAGTCTCGGCTTTGTTCCAGGTGCGTTTCACAGAGGAAAGCAACGTCGATTTCCTGCTTTATCAGAAAATTGTGAAACTCTATACTCTTTCGGGGAATCCCTCTAGCGTTCCATATCACGCACCGAAGTTCACCTTTGTTGATTACAGTTAAACGTTGTGCAGCCATAGTATAAATTAGTTCGTCGTAATGAGCCCACTCAACTGTGGGTAACTTTTGCCTAGATTGGAAAACAGTTGAAAGATACGTCCTAATTGCTGATACATATCTGGTAGGTCGTTAATGTTGTGACCCTTTTCCTCCGGCTTAGACACAGCAGCTGCAAAGGATTTGTCTGCTGTCACTTCAGAACTAAACATCCTTTTAACCTGGGGGTATTTTGGACATTTCTTGTAGCTTAGTGTGCTGTCTACCATATGTGACGCACTTTGGGGGGGGGGGTCTTATTCATTAATCTTGGGGCAATCTCTTGAGTGATGCCCCTCTGCGCATTTGTTGCAACGAGACAGCCCATGAATACGTGTCCGAAAAACGCCTCCAATAAAAAAACCCTCGGCACTGAAACGTCAAACATTGTTACGTCATCATAAGTCGACCAAATTTAAGGCTTATTAAGTACCGAAATGCGCTTTATGCTATCTGTGTGGGGAAACGTGTCTGTCCGTCTGTAACTCTAACTTCTCCGAGGCTATGAAAGATTTTCAAAATCTTCTTTCGTCAGTCAATGAATATGGTTCATGGCACGAACCAGTTAAAAATATTTTCTAAATTGGTTCATTGGCACGTGCACAAATGTTACCTCTATTTTCCCGCCTAGCAATTTTCAATGGGAAGATATTTGGGTAATAAATCAAACAAATCGTAATGACGAGATAGAAGCGGTTATTCATTACTATTTTCGTCAGTCGATGAATATGGTACATGGCACGAATCATTCACAAATATTATCTAAATCGGTTCAATAGCACGTCCACAAATTGTATCTTCACGACCCCACCTAGCAATTTTCAATTAAGTAATATATCAAACAAATCGTAATGACGAGATAGAAGCGGACATAAATTACTATTTTCGCCAATTAATAAATAAGGTTCCGGGAATGAACCATTTTGAAAATGGCTGAAATCGAAACAATGACACGTACTCTAATGACACCATCAAAAATTTTCAAAGCTAAATATGGCATGTAATATATCAAACGACTTGGAATGCTGTGTCTTGAATGAATATAATGTAAAGATAATGATAGTCGAAATTGGTTTCAAGGAACCTGGTTTAGGGGAACCATTATGGCTCATTGGAACTTTCAATGCAAAAATATGGCATGTAATATATCAAACGACTTGGATTGATGTTTCATGAATGAATATAACGTAAAATCAATGATAGTCGAAATTGGTATAAGGACCCTAGTTTAGTGGAACCACTATAATTCATTGGGACTTTCAATGCTAAAATATGGCATGTAATATATCAAACGATTTGGAATGATGTGCCATCAATAAATATAACCTAAAATTAATGATAGAAGTAATTGGTTCTAAGTAACCTTGTTTAGTGGAACCATTATGGTTCATTGGAAATTTCAATGCTAAAACATGGCATTTCAATATCCGGTTGTTACGATCTGGAAGATCGATTATGAAGTAGAGTATGGCATCGTTGTCGAAGTATATTTGATTGTTCAGCATCTTTCCTTGATTGGAACGTCGGTGTTTTCTGATTTCCATTTCTTCTTGGATGACGATCTGCTCTCCTTCCTATCCATATCACTTGCATGCAGTTTTCAATTGGCAGCATACGGGGTTTCATTGATATTAAGTGTTCCGCATAAGCGGATTTTCTGTCCTCCTTAAGCCAGGATCTTCTATGTTCTTTGAATCTTGTAAGGAATGGGCGTCGCGTCGATCCAATATAGTACGCATCACAGTCGGGACAGACCAGTTTGCATACACTGCATAGGCTGAAATCTTTTTTGTCCTCTTTCTTCTTCGGGTCAAGAAAAAATTTGCTGTTGTCTTTCTTCCTCTACGCTATCCCTTGTTCGTGGCTTTGGAATATGTAAGCTATTCTCCTGATGTTGGGATTCTTATAAGTGAATGTGATGAGACTCTTTTTGGGCTCGCCATCGGTGGTTCTTCCGGATTGTAATTTCCTTTTGGTATCTCTGTAAATGGCTTTGGTGATGTCATCTGGAAAACCGTTTATTTTAGCCAAATCGTAAGTTGTAGCAATCTCTTTATTCCTGGCTTCATTATTTATGGGATATATCATTGTTCGTCTAAAATGATGTCTTAGGGCTGCCATCTTATGGTGCATGAGGTAATTCGAATCGTATGGGATTATGTTCGCTGTAGTTCAGGCCTTTTTGTATATTATAAAGTCGAGCTGGTTGTTCGTGATGTTTTTGGTGAGGCATATGTCTAGGAATTTTATACACCCGGATTTATATGGATCAACGCGACGCTCATTCCTTATAAGAATCAAAGAACACAGAAGATCCTGGCTCAACAAGGACGGGAAATCCGCTTATGCGGAACACTTAATATCAATGAAACACCGTATGCTGCCAATTGAAGACTCCATGCAAATGATATACAGGGTGATTTACATCGAATGTAAAATACTTAAAGGGGGTATTATAGAGGTTAAGATAAACACAAAACGTCCTATGAACATGCGGCCGAATTGGGGGTGGCCGTGGCCTGGTTGTCTCGTCGGTTGGCTTGCTAATCGATGGAGTTCAGCAACTTCAGGCGCGGCCAGCTGCTGGCTGGGTGACGGCCAGGACTTGAGGGCCACTGCTGGCGGGACAGCTATTTGGGGCACGGCTGTTGGAGGACTTTAGTCTGACCCATTTTGCCAAGTGACCATAGCTGGTTTTCCAGCAGTCGGTGACAGCCACTGGTTTGTTTGTCCGCCAGCAGCTCTTCCATCATGAAACCCCCCGTGCTTCGGAGGGCACGTTAAGCCGTCGGTCCCGGCTGCTACTGTCATCTCGTAGCAGTCGTTAATTACTGGGATGGCGCAAAATTCCCTCGTAGGAGTAGGTGCCGCAGATTATCGCTTCGCTTCGCGATAATCTACCCTCTGTACTAGATGGGTCCGAATTTGAACGATAACTGAGATATGAACAGAAATAAAAATGCAAACACCGAGTTCAACAAGTTAATAACTCAGGTTCCGTAAGGCCTAGATTAATAAAATTTGGAGAAATAACAGGGTACATAAGACTGTGTATACCGTTAAAATTTGATCTAATTCTAACAGGTACTTTCCGAGTTACTCATTCAACATCATAACACGTGCTCACTTGTGAGTACTAACTAGCACTTGTTACAATTTTGACTGTGTAACTCGGAAACTTCTCGTTGGAATTCAATCAAATTTTAACGGTATACACAGTCTTATGTACCCTGTTATTCCTCCAAATTTCTTTAATCTAGGCTTTACAGAACCTGAGTTTTTAACTTGTTGATCTTGGTGGCGGCATTTTTAAAACTCAGGTTCTGTAAAGCCTACATTAAAGAAATTTGGCGGAATAACAGGGTACATAAGACTGTGTATACCGTTAAACTTTGATTGAATTCCAACGAGAAGTTTCCGAGTTACACAGTCAAAATTGTAGTAAGTGCTAGTTAGTACTCACAAGTGAGCACGTGTTATGATGTTGAATGAGTAACTTGGAAACTACTTGTTAGAATTAGATCAAATTTTAACGGTATACACAGTCTTATGTACCCTGTTATTTCTTCAAATTTCATTAATCTAGGCCTTACGGAACCTGAGTTATTAACTTGTTGAACTTGGTGTTTGCATTTTTATTTCTGTTCATATCTCAGTTCTCGTTCAAATTCGGACCCATGTTCATAGGACGTTTTGTGTTTATCTTAACCTTTATAATACCCCCTTTAAGTATTTTACATTCGATGTAAATCACCCTGTAGATAGAAAGGGGAGCAGAGAAGATCGCCATCCATGAAGAAATGGAAATCAGAAAACATCGACGTTCCAACCAAGGAAAGATGCTAAACAATCACATATCCTTCGACAACGACTTCATAGTCAACTTCATAATCTATCTTACAGATCGTAAAAACCGGATATGAGCTCTTTAGTAGGTCCGACTTCTATAACCTACATCAATCCAAAACTTTTGAATTTGTAAGTCCATCAATCAGCAACCCGATTGGTGGACACCCCTCCCGTTGTGCTACATAATCTGACACTAATATAAATCTATTTGTTTCCAGAAAAAGCAATCAAGCTTAAAAAAAAGCAAACGGTGCAGTAGAGATGCCAATGGTTTGGAAAATAATGAACACAATAAGCCTTTTTTTAGTTTGAAGCGTGTCGGTCCTCTAGCTGTTATTGTTGAGTTATTTAGAGGCAACAAAAGGCCCTTGCAATGCTATAACTGTTTACGTTTTGGTCATGACTCCCAAGGTTGCACCGAGTCGCCTCGATGTAATAAGTGTGCTGGCGAACACCAGTCGAGGGATTGTACTAATGTAAAAGGCAAAGACCCCCCAAAATGTATACGTTGTTCTGGTCAGCACACATCTAGCTACACCAAGTGTCCCAAATATCTACAAGTCAAACGGATCAAAAGCACTAAAATGGTAGAGGGAAAATCTATGCTTTGGTCGCATCCAGTTTTGCTGATACTAGGGACACATGTATGATCAACCACAATCAGTTGCGTGATATTTACAGCTTTTTGGGAATTTTGCTAAATCACTACAAGGAAAGTAGAAAAGCAGTGCAACAGATTGCTTCTCACGAATCTAACAAATGATCATGGACAGACACCCATACAAGATCATTAACCAAGGGAAACTTAGTTGCAATAATAGGAATGCAAGGGGAATCGCTCGCAAGCGCATCGATTTTTACAATTTCCTTATAAATTGGAATGTCGACATCGCCTTCGTGTGCGAGACGCACCGCAAATTACTCAAGTCTTCACCTTGTCTGGGTATCCTGTTTATCGCAAGGATCAGCCACTGGGTAATAATGCCAGCCACGCTTTTAGTGGAGCAGCGATCATTGTTAAGGACGGCATTGGTCATCGTGAGTCTGTCACTCCAGACTTTCTGGGAATGGAAGCAGTCTACGTGATTATAAACGATGTGGACGCAGGTGAAATCAAATTGATCTCTTTATATATCTCACCTAAGCACAAGCTTGATCCGTGCGAACTTGACGAGCTGCTGTCTGGGCCCACTCCAGTTGTTATTGCGGGCGACTTGAAAGCCAAACACCATGCCTGGAACTCCAGATGCCCCAATCAAAACGGCAATATCTTATATGGATATACCTTAAACAAGACTGACACCTTCTTTGCTGGTCCCCGTGATGACATGTACTACTGCCACCAAGCACCTGTAAGCGACGAGCGGGATATTGCAGTTCTTAAAGGTTTCATTAAGCCCTATAATACGGAGGGTTGATTCAGATAAAATCAGACGAATTTGCAGTTCTGTTACGATGGTGTAATACCATGGCGCCACCATCGGTTGTGTTCGATGTGAGAACCACGTTGTTGGACTATCGCCCGGCACCGTAATTTCCACTGAAGTAGGCTGAGTTTGAGGGACTCCATGGGAAGTTCGTTCCACACCTGCTGACACATTTTCCATAGCCCATCAACGGTTCTTGGTCAGCGACTTCCGAGCCGTCGTTTCAGGAGACCAAGACCACAGAAATCCATCGGTGATGCGTCAGGAGATTTTACAGGCACATGAGAGAAGGGAATAACTCGTATGCCCGTCTCCTGTTCCATCTTCCTGTAGTAAGCCACAGATGACTTGGCAGTGTGGCTTGATGCCTTGTCCATGTGGATCCAAACTTTTGATTGCTCACCAGGGTACAGACGTGGGATATCCTGCCGATATATGTGGTCCATTACTCTGGAAGTAAGCTGCACTAATTTTACAGTTTCCAGGAACTCGACGAATCGTGAGCAGTCCACGTGAGCAATATCCGGCAACCACCATGAAGCCCTTTGAAAACTTTTCCTTGCACCTTCGGACAAAATCGGACCTGGCCTTGCCCCCTCTTTCGCGATAGTAAATTGCCCTAGGTTTGTTGGTGTCATCGAGGTACACCCAAGCTTCATCCAAGGAGACAACCCACTTCCATCGGTCACCTGCAAGATGGTTTTCATGTAGTTTTCTGGCGTTGGTGAATCGTTCCTGCACGTGCCTGGCCGACAATCTGTGACCGCGCGCTTTATGACGTCGCTCCAGCCCAAGATTGTCATGAATTATTCTGGAGACTGTTGCCTGTGAAATACCTTTCCTTTGGGCTAGACTTCTCTATGTGGGGGGGATTTTCTTTCCGCAATTCAGACCGGATTTCTCGCACTACCTGAGCTGGGCGCGTTGGCTGGGGCTTGTTTCTGGTCTGCTTCTTTGCTCGTTCACGTTCATTAGATGGTCGCAATTTGTTCTTTTTGATTATTCGACCCACAGTAACTTTGGATACCACAATACCATTTCGTTTGCATAATCCCACAATGCACGAAAGACTGAAGTTAGCGTCGGAAAGGGCAAACATATACCCTTCCCAAAAAGCTGTGATTTTGGAAGCCATGTTTCAGCACGAAATGTCCCGAATAACAGCAACAAGTGTATACAAAGCTAAACCCTATGAATAGTCGAGGAGTCATGCAAATCACATTCCGTCAAGGTCATACGCGGCGTTTAAAGTCGTCTCATTTTATCTGAATCTACCCTCCTCATATTCACAGTCGACGACTTATCTTCTGACCACCGTCCCGTTATGCTTATGTTTGAGGGCTTAAACATCGATAAGAAGATTTTGTTCCGCTATAAGCAGGACTGGAAGCTCTTTAGGGATATTCTTAGAGAAAATAGCATTCCTTACAAGGAGGTTATTGATAAGGAGGATATCAATAGTAATATCAATGCTATCAACGATGCCACTACTTCTAGTACCTCTACTATCGATCGTAAGTGTCCTGAACATGTCTACATCCCTCCTTATATTATGCGTTTTATTCTCGAAAGGAATTCTTACAAAAGATTATGGCAGCGTAAGCGACTTCCCTTCTTCAAGACCAAGCACAACCGGCTTTCTCGCAAGGTTCATGAGGAGGTTAAAGATCTACGAAATCAAAAGTGGAGCAAAAAACTGAAGTCCTTGTCTGTCTAGGACAACTCGCTCTAGGGAACTGTGAGGGGCTTAAAGGGTAACAGACCAATCCAATTGCCGCCACTGCTTGCAGGCAATGGCAGTGTTGTCACCAGTGGCGGGGATAAGGCTCAATTGATCGCTGATTTCCTGAAAGTTAATTTACAACGCCTAGTGAGACCACCCTGGATAGTTTCTCAAACACTGAGGTAGTTAATAATGGCTGCATCGCCTACGGGCGCAGTCATCTTATTCCCAATCCTGAGGAAGTCATTAGTACTCAAGAAATCTCCAAAGTCATCCAACGACTTAAGACCAAAAAAGCAGCTGATATTGACTATCACCAATAGTGCTCTCAAAAACTTGCTTCCCAATGTTGTATCGACCAGAGACATCAACGACTGCTGGAAACTTGGTTACTTCCTCGATAAGTGGAAGGAGTCCGTTATCGTTATCATACACAAGCATGGTCTAAACTCTGCTCTCGATGTCAGCTACAGGCCCATAAGCTATGTCCGGAAAGCTTTCGATCAGGTTTGGCACAAAGGCCTCACATATAAATTTTGATTACTTGTGGTTTTCCGGACGATCTGTTTGCTTTGATTAGTTCCTTTCTGTCGAACAGGATATTTCGTGTCAAGGTTGGCTGCTCCATGTCCGACCCTTGTGACGTCATTGCTGGTGTTCCCCAGGGCTCTGTTCTGGGCTGTGCACTGTTCAACTTTTTCATCCATCACTTTCTGACTTTTACTAATTACAAGCTATATCTGTTCACGGACGATGCGTCCATCATTACTACTGATCGCATTCCCGCTCACGTCATATCTCGGTTACAAACAAACCTTACATCAGTGCGAGAAATGGTTTGCTAAGGGGACACTCAATCCAAATGTTGACAAATGCAAGTCGATGTTCATTACGAAGAAACTTCGCAAACCCCTGAGTCCTCTCTTCCTTTCCGGTAAAGAGCTCGAATGGGCAAAACATTACAAATGCCTCGGAGTGGTAATAGATGCCAAGCTAAATTGGGGCGACCATGTCTCTTAGGCCATCAACAAGGCAAAGAAGGAAAAATTCAGTTTGGTAACTCTTCTGGGGCGAAACAGCGCGTTTGGATTGGACTGCACACTATTGCTATACAGGACAATAATCTGAAACATCTTGATTTATCGTATGCCTGCTTGGACAACAACATGTAAGTCCAGATGGAAGAACCTCCAAACCTTCCAAAACGTTATCTTGAGGACCATTGCCCAACTTGACAGGAAAGTTGCAACAAATACTTCTATTGCCGACGATTTTGATATACGTCACATTGGAAATCACGTCCAGGAGTTGCTGAAAAAGCTGCTTCCAAAGATGAAGGACCATCCCGATCCTTTGGTTGCAGGTATTCTTGAGCATGCGCTCACCTTTAGAAGCTTCCTCAGGCATCGCAGGCCTCGTCACATACTGGACATCAATTTCGACAACATCCAAAAGGCCATCTTTCCCGAATGCTGGATCTCCTAGCTTCTTGTGTCTCTTGTCCCTCGTCAATCAACAATCAACTCGGTTTCATCTGGCTTCTTGCCTAATTCAGTGTATTTCCCCTGGTTACTTTCTCGACGAGTATGGCAGTGAAAGCTTTGCCTTCGACCGCCGTTTCGTTTTTCCCTGCACTGTTCGATTGTCGATTGTTGAAATCCTACTTGTACGAGATTTTGACGTAGCGCCTGATGTCGCCATGAAGCAGGTGTGGTGCGGGGTTTTGCCGTCCTTTGCACCTACTCAGATTGACACAGTTAAATGACTTAATAAAAAGTCTTATCTTGTTGGTCCTCTTGGAGATTCCACCGATGCATTCTCAATAGCATACCAGAATAAGCGACTGTGCACCCGAGCACCTCAAAATCACAACCAGACGTCCGAAACGAAGCCCATCCACCAGCGGTCAACACACATCTTCGATAGACACACACAGGTCATGAAACGTCTTTTCCGAACCAGTTGACTCCGTGAACTTTGAATGCCATGATGAACACATGAATCAATGAATGATAGTC
This sequence comes from Rhysida immarginata, assembly GCA_023313115.1. NCBI lineage: Eukaryota > Metazoa > Arthropoda > Chilopoda > Scolopendromorpha > Scolopendridae > Rhysida > Rhysida immarginata. Next base: position 90,600 of record JAHWFO010009532.1, on the reverse strand, counting down.
CGAGGTTATAGACATATCACTAATAAAGGCATACAACATCTTCACGAAGAAATAATCTTTATTCTGACCACAATCCTGTGGCGCTGAAGTTCGACAATGTCGACATCAATTTCATCACTCGGCTTCATTTGTATCAGCAAGACTGGGCGCTCTTCAGAGAAATCCTCAAGGACCATGGCTGCCACCTCCATGGAGCAAACAATATGGAAGACCGACGTGCGAATACACAGTGCTAATTAAACTAGTGCCTATCCATTGGCAAACAAGCCTGTTCATCGAATTATGCTCACTCCAGGAATACAACGTTCGACTGCAGAGAGAAGCAGGACCAGTCGGCTTTGGCAGCGCTATCGTTTACCTTGGTTAAAAACCAAATACAAAAGCTTAGTGCGAAAAGTTCAAGACAAAGTAAAAGAGCTTCGCGACGCTACATGGAATGACAAGCTCAAAAGCTTGTCGGCGCGCGACAATTCCATTTGAAACATTGTTAGAGCACTTCAGAAGAAGAAGAATGATATGCTTCCTCCACTTTGCACCCCTCAAGGTAATTACGTCCAAACTAATCAAGATAAAGCTCAAATAATTGCAGATTCTCTAGAGATGCAGTTTATAACCCCGATAATAAAAATCCGGAGAGTCAGCTCATGTCCCATACTGTGGAAGATGGCCTTGCCAACTTTTATGAACTCTCGCAAACTACCACTAAGATCATCGAGGACGGAGAGATAGCTACCATCATAAGAAATCTGAAAAAAGATAGGCTCCAGGAAGAGACAAGGTAAATAATAACGCCTTAAAGATTATCCCAAAGAACATCATTAAAGACTCTATTGTGTTAAGTATCCCCAAGCAAAGGCAAAATCCTGCAATTCCCGCGAGCTACCGAACTATCAGCCTACTCCCGTCGATGTCTAAAGTCATGGAGATAACGATCCTCACCAGGTTCAAAGATTACTGTCTCACCAAAGGTTTAGTGCGGAAAGAATAGTTTGGCTTTCGAGCCGCCCACTTGGGTCAGATGCAGATAAGGAGGCTCGTTGAAAATCTGAGCACCCCACTAAACCTTTCCAGGTACTGTGGCGTGGTTTTTCTTGATGTCAGTAAAGCTTTTGATCAGGTGTGGCACGAGGGGCTAATCTACAAGATGATTAGAGACGTGTTCCCTCCTGATTTTATTATGATGGAGAAATCCTTTCTTCACGACAGGTTCTATTAAGCCAAAGTTGGCGAAACTTATCCACTCCCCGAAAGGTAAAGGCCGGTGTCCCACAGGGTTCTGTCCTCGGGCCCGTTCTCTTTAATTATTTAGTGCACGGTTTCCCAAAATCTGAGAAGTGTAATTTATATTTGTATGCTGATGATACTGTCATCTTAGTATGGGCGCACTTGCCATCTCACGTTATCACTTGGCTTCATTTGCTGGAAACGTCTGAAAATGCAAAGCCGTGTACTTCAACAAATAGCTTAAGTGTCCCCCGGATTCCCTTGTTCTATTAAATAAGAAACTCGAATGGGTTGACCACTAGAAGTACCTGTACTATTGTAGAAGATAGTGTTTCGGACCATCCTCCTCTTTGGTATGCCTTCATGGGCGACTATATATAGAAGCAGATGGAGTGAACTCCAGTCGTTCCAGAATGTCACCCTGAGGACCATTGCCCAGCTTGGAACAAGGACCGTAAAAAATCATCACACCCACTCGGATCTGCATGACTTACTTACTTACTTACTTTTCAAAAGTCGCGGGGGCAGCAGCCCTATGGAGGATCTCCAGCGATCGCGATCTTCCGCCATCAGGTGCATGTCCTCCCTGGTAATACCCAAGCGACTCGAACCCAGATTCTCCATTAAGTCTTACCCACCGGCTTGGAAAATAACTGCCTAGGAAGACCTGTTTGCAGCATCCATAACACGTGGCCATACGAGCGCAACTGAGATCTCTCAATGCGGAGAAGTAGCGGCTCAACACCTAAAGACTCCCTTATTGTGCTGCTGTGCATTCTGTCTAGAAGGGTAACACTTGCCACACCTCTCAGAAATCTCATTTCGGCCGCCTTTACCCGCGATCGCACTCTTTCGGTCATTACTCAAGCCTCATGACCATAGGTGAGAATGGGGACAAAGATAGATTCGAAGACGGAGAGTTTGCCTTTGTTACCCAGCTCACGTTTCGTTACCACGGATCGCCACAGTTCACGTCTGACACAGCTTGCTGCACCGATCCGAGCATACATTTCTTTCTCCTGCCGTCCATCACTCGTGAATGCAATCCCGAGATACATGAATTTCGCCACCTGTCTCAATAGGGCTCCCCTGACATGGAGAGCGCACTGACCAGGCTGTCTTGAAAGGACCAGAATCTCAGTTTTAGCCACACTGATCTTCATCCCAGCTTGTTCACATTTGGCTGCAAACCGGTCTAGTTCATGCTGAAGGTTTGTGCGAGAAGACCCAAGGAGGACAAGGTCGTCAGCAAGAGCAACCTCTCCACCAGGCAGTCGCCCACAAAAACAGGCCCATCGCCTCGGCTGCCCCTGTCTATCCAGTCCATAAAGATAATGAACAAGAGGGGCGACAGTACGCACCCTTGGCGGAGTCCAACACCTACGGTGAACGGTCTTGACTTAATGCCATTTATCTGGACAACATCTCACAGCTTTCGTACAGAGACATGATAGCAACCAGTAATTGCCCATCCACTCCATGCTCTTGCAACACTTGCCAGAGCTTCTCCCGAGGAACTCTGTCATATGCTTTTTCGAGATCCACAAAGCTAGCGTAGACCTATTTTGCATACTCTCAGGATTTCTCAAAGATTTCCTTAAAGCAAAGATGTGATCGGTCGTGCTTCGGCCAGGTCGGAAACCACACTGCTCCCCCCCCCCCACAGTTCGGAGTCGACTATTTCGTGACTTCTCTCCAGACATTTTGCGTACACTTTCCCAGGAATGCTGAGCAAAGAGATGCCTCGATAGTTGTTGCAATCTCTCTGATCTCCCTTTTTGAAGATAAGGATAACAATTCCTGTCTGCCATTGCTTAGGGGCCTGTCCAGATATCCAAGCAACCTGACACACTCGAGTCAGCCACAGGATACCATCCTGATTTAAGGCCTTTAACATCTCGTACCGGATTTCTTCATCACCTGCAGCTTTGCCAGTCTTCAGGGACTTAATTGCCCATCTAACTTCTGCTTCAGTGATACTACCGTGACTATTCTCCGCTCCAAGGTACACCTCATATGCCTCAGTTGTCGCTGTCACCGGATTAAGAAGAGATGCAAAGTATTCCTTCCACCTATGCAACACGCTCTCCTCCGTTTTTAAAAGCCTCCCACCTGAACTCTTAATAGTTTGTGATGAAAGAGACTTCTTTCGACGGAGGCGGCGCACGGTCTGCCAGAATACATTGTTTGCCGAATCTTACTCTGCCTCCAATTTCTCTACGAACTTCTCCCAGGCCTTAGCTTTAGCTGTTGATACTGTCTTTGCTGCTGCTTTTCGCGCCTCAGTGTACCGCACTCGACTCGAAGTTGACTTATTTGTAAGCCATAGCAAATAGGCTTCCTTCTTTGCCTTGACAGCTTCTTGGACTTCACCGTTCCACCATGCAGTCCTTTCTCACCGCCCTGTGCCACACTCAGCCGCTTACGACCACAGCACAATGCAGCCGAATTAATCACTGATGAACATGACTCACATTGGAAAGTATATCCAATATCTCCTGATGAACATGGTGCAGACGATGAGAAGACATGGCAATGACCTGGTGGCTGGAATACTGAATAATCTGATGGAAATGAATTGGCATACAAAGTATAGAAAACCAAGGCATATTCTTGATGTCAACTTCGAAGACATTGGCAACGTTTCCTTCCGGGATTTTTGGAAATGTGACACATTATGAATCTAGAAATATATATGTACTTTTCAAAAATTCAGTTTTCATTATGACAGTAATGTAAGTTATTTATAGTCACTTCGTAACACTCCCAATATTGACGGGCATTCCCCGATGTTTCATTCTTGTCCTTAATACTCTTTTACATCTATTTGAGAGCTTTCCATTTTTCGTCGCATCACAATAATTTTTTTCATTCATTTTCTTGGCGATATCTTGCCAAACCTAAAAATAATATGATTAGCTTATAAATTAACAGAAACGTTAAGAATTAAATAGTTACTCAATTTTTGAAAAAATGAATAAAGGAACTTGCCTTTTTCTTTGTCATGTGTGGATCATTAAACTTTTCTTTTTCTTCTAGTAAATGTATCAATGCCAAAATGGCCGGTTGGCTCCATGTACATTTATCTGATCAGAGATCGAAACATTGTATTAGCATATAAATAGATTCGGGTTTCTTGAAGATTGATAGGTTTTTGGTGTATATAAAGGGTGTTTCTAAAGATATTTAACAAACGTTACACAGTGCTAGGAGATACCAAAACAAATAAGTTTTACCATAGCATGGTGTGACGAAACCCTACCATTGTCCAACTATGGGGGAGAAAAGTGATCACACTGATAAATTATGATAATGAAAGCACATAACAAAACGATGTGCATGCATTAAAAATTCCTGATGAAAATACTAGTCACACAACATTAATTGCAGTCATTAACAAGAGTTGCAATCTTCTGAGTTGCAAGCTCTATAGTGAAATTCCACCTATCCTCTCCCTTACTGGGATTGATACAGATGGACCAGTTGCATGGCTTCCCAGGTCGCCGGATCTTTCTCTCTTTCTTCTTGTGGGGTCACACGAAGACACTCGTCTATCCATACAAATCACTACCATTGAAGAGCTGGTTACCCCCATTGCAGTCGCCAGAAAAGAAGTCCGTGAAATGCCAGACTCTTTGGCAACATACGGGTGCCAATTTTGCGACGATGAATGCATGTATTTAAATGGCTGGTGGCCACTTTGAGCAGCTTTTGTAAGCGTTATTTTCACGTGTCAATAAACTAATTCCTGAGTGGTGTGGCGGGTATTACCATTACGGAAATGCGCCTGATGGCCGAAGATCGCGCGTGCAGGAGATCCTCTCTGTAAAGTGTCACGACTATCGATATGCTGAGGCGGGCATATGTCGTCAACAGAGAAGGAAAGAGGCGAAGGTTTTAATTCCAATGAAAATTTAATGATTCGATTGAATTCGATAATACAGAATTATATCAATGGGAAATAATAAATTAAATCCCTTTTAGGGTATTACAAGTATCGTCTTCACACCCTCTCCCGGTTTTTTACAATTTGAGGAACAGTCGATGGTAGTCTTCTGAAGGTCTTCCGGTTGCCACCAAGGTCGATACGGGTCGAATCCTATCCGATGGTAGAATGTCCTATTTCTGATGCTGGCCGTAGCTATAATCGAGCACGGCAACCCAATCGGGTTTTGGAGCACGAGGGCAGAATCTAGAAAGAGTAAACAAAAGTGAAAATGTGAGATTCACGTTAGTTAGCGTGGGATAGACGCCGGTGCTATTGGTGAACTTCTTATGTTCTATCACCTAAATCAAACTACTGGTTTCCTAAGTCTCTAAGGGCTTATTTTAAATGAACGGATATTTATAAGAGAAAAGGACGAGACACAAAAGCCCTGGAATACAATAAATAATAGTTATTAAATAAAAATGAAAAATAAAATAATAATTAACAATTAACAAAATAATTAATAAATAATAAGTAAAATCAAACTAAAACTAGAAATATAAAATCAAATAAAAAGCTGACGTTTCGGATGGAGACTATCCTTTATCAAAGCAAAAAGGATAATTCTCTAAAGGAAATTAGAATATTAGAGAATTATCCTGAAGTTATCCTGAATGGTTTATTTTTAATTAATCTTTGTTCTCGTCAATCACTAATAAACTTTGACGGGCATCGACTTAATAACTAGGGCAAAGCTATAGGACCTCCGACAAAGCCAAGTGCGACACGCGGCTTGAGATCTCATTGCGGTCGCGACTTGCACGGAGATGTTGTCCAGGGGATCCTATTCGTTCTGCTCCCGGCCTAGAAGAAATTAGCGACGCTGCCGTTTTCGTGTCGAGTTGCTCGTCGGATGCCGTGGGTTCTGGCGGGTTTGAGGTACCTGCCTGGATATCCTCTATCAATGGAAGGGCTTGAGTTCCGTCCGTGTTGCTGGGCGGGTCGTCCCGATACCTATGGTCCTCCTGCTGACTCAGTCGTGCCCGCGACCTTCTTGGCGACCTGCACTCTTCCGCACTTATCGTCCTCCTCTTCGGAGTATTGCTTGCTGCAGGATGGGCCTGGTTGTAAATGATCGGGCCCGGTTATTTGGTCGACGGACATTTGACCGACGGACACTTGACTGACGGACATTTGGCCGACCGGACATTCGACCGAACGGACATTTGGCCGACCGGACATTCGACCAAACGGACATTCGACCGAACGGACATTCGGCCGACCGGACATTCGGCCGACCGGACATTCGGCCGACCGGACATTCGGCCGACCGGACATTTGGCCGACCGGACATTCGACCGAACGGACATTCGACCGAATGGACATTTCACCGACGGACATATGACCGAACGGAAATTTAACCGACGGAGAAATGCCTGCATTTCACCGACATTTGGACATTCGACGTAAAGAGATGTTATCGGCAATATATTTCATTTAATATGAAAAAAAATGTTTTCAGGATGTTATTTCGTATAACAAATCTTATGAGACAAGTCTGTTTAATTCTTTCTACTAAGCAAACATATTGTAAGGACCTATAAAATTATTCTTTTTTGTATGTCTTTTTAAAAAAGGTTTGTTTTCTTATCGTTAGGTAGGTTAAGATGGGAACCGGACAAAATGCAACTCAGGATCTTGTATCATTAAATAATTTCAATTCTTTTCCTGTATGTCTTTGTAAATGAATATTTTACTTCTATAGAATGAGATACTCATTAGTGATGGGCAATATTTGATATTAGTATCGTGGTATTAAAAGTTAATTCCATACACATCAGGTTTCTGTCCTGCTTTATGAGGAGACATAAAAATTCTAATATCGGATGCAAAAAACAAAATGTTTTCAGGAGCAAGCATATTGTATGGTATCTATAAAATTATTCCTTTTTTGTAGGTCTTTTTAAATAAATGTTTGTTTACATACGATAGGTAGGTTAAGATGGGAACCGGACAAAATGCAACTCAGGGTAAGATGGGAAAATCAACTAGTAATGGGTTGAGTATTTCTGACATTTTTCACTGTAGAGTTCATTTTCAGAGTTTTCAATGATATTGACACACTACCCGAATATCTGACATATAAAGTGCATGGTGTAATTATGTTTATTTTTCCCATTTTTTTGAATTATAAAACATTTTTTCCTATGAAATGAATTATATTGCCGAAAACATCTCTTTACGTCGAATGTCCAAATGTCGGTGAAATGCAGGCATTTCTCCGTCGGTTAAATTTCCGTTCGGTGATATTTCCGTCTGCGAAATGTCCGTTCGGTCGAATGACCGTCGGCCAAATGACCGGGTACCGATAAGAATAATGCCTATTCAATAGTTTAGTCTTAGCACTATTTCTATGAGAGTTTGTTACTTAGTTCGTAATTTTCGGCATTCCCCTGGGGATTCCGGTTCCGACCTCGCACCTTGATTTCGAACGGGTTTCTCGCTCCACGCATAGAAAGGGCTGAGTGAACCGACCAGATTGAGCATGCCATCAAGATTCGTTCGGGGTCGGAATTTTGGAGTTGCCTTTTCGACGGTTTCTATGGCCTCCGCTGTCCGCTTGGTGACGTCCGTATTTCTTCGGAAGCGAATATTTGTTTCACGGCTCCCTTCGTGTTCCTTCCGAACCATGGAGTTTCGGGTTCGTCGTCTCCGTCTCTCCTGATCTCTCCACGGACATGTCGGGGTTGATTCTTGGGCTCCTTGGATTTGATAGTGTCGATGCTGAAGGCGAGATTTCTTAAAATCCTTTCGGGTCCATGGTCCGTCGTTGCCACTATCTCGGGAACCTGCTGTTGGAGCCAAGGCTGATGTTGTTGCCTCAGCAGATGCCTTAACTTGACATCTGGCGCACATACTGTAAAAGCTCGTGCAGCCCTTAACGGACTGCTACACTTTTAAAAACGCCTCAGAATAGGTCCATTCGCAAAACCGACGAAGCATTAGAACTTGCTCGGGAAGGTAAAGAGGAAAGAGCGGTCCCCTCCCACGACCGAGCATAAACGCTTCGATGTTGCCAAGTTACGCTTAAATACCAGAGGACCTAGCCGTAGCCACTCAATCCGTAGAAAGGACCTTAGATGGAAAGCTGCCTTTTTCCAGACCGCAGAAGGTGCAGATACTGATGTTGATGATACCATGTGCCTCATGGATCTTTCCACGCGGGCACACCACAATTCTCTATTTAAAAACATAATAGGCACGGCTACGTCCAATTTACACTGAGTTAGCAAAACTCATGGGATAGCAAGCACATTGATTGATGGGCATGGCTCACGAATTCACAGGGGTAACGGATTCTGGGAATGGACCATTAGACGTTGTGGGAAGAGCTTGGATAAGTGATTAATCAGAAATATCACGTCGTCGCGAGTTGACGTCTTTTGAACGGGGTATAATAGTAGGTGCCCGACGCATGGGATGTTCCATTTCGGCATTGGTGCAGGAATTTGGCTTTCCCCGCTCAACTGTCTCCAGGGTGTATCGGGAATGGCTGGATGAAGGCATCACAGTCCACAACAGGCACCATACCGGGCGTCCTGCTGCCCTGAATGATCGTGACCGGCGACACCTGGGACGAATGATTCAGAGAGACAGAAGCGCAACAGTGCAGCAAATCACAGACCAGTTCAATACTGGCCGCACTAGAAACGTCTCTCAGTGGACAATCTGTCGGAATCTGCATGCCCTCGGGTTTGGCAGCCGTCGCCCTACAACCATCTTGGCTGGACTCTGCAACAGTGGCGTAACGTCATATGGTCAGATGAGTCACGATATCAATTGTACCACGCTGATGGGAGGCACCGTGTGTGGCGCAGACCTCACGAAACGATGGATCCCGCATGCCAACAGGTGGTGGTGCAAGGTGGTGGGGCGTCAGTGATGGTCTGGGGTGCATTTTCCTGGTTTGGAATGGGCCCTCTGGTTATCCTGGACCAAACGTTGAATGGTCAACTCATCGGAGACCATCTGCACCCGTTTTTGACATTTCAACACCCTGACGACGTAGCAATCTTTCAAGATGACAGTGCTCCACCACATCGCTCCAATGTCGTCCGCGAATGGTTCGAGGAGCATGCAGGAGAGGTCCAACGACTGAGCTGGCCAGCCCGGAGCCCTGACATGAATCCCATCGAGCATATCTGGGATGCTGTTAAAGTCAGGCTCCGGGCACTGGAACATCCGCCCACGAACGGGCAGCAACTATCTTCGGCTCTGCAGACTATCTGGTGTCAACTGCCTCCAGAAGTGTACCAGGGACTTGCAGACTCACTACCACGCCGTATTGCTGCACTCCACAGGGCCAGAGATGGCCCGACCAGATGTTAAGTAACTATCCCATGAGTTTTGCTAACTCAGTGTATATGGTTCGCCGGTAGGACCGTGAAGCAGAAATCGCACAGAACAATATGAAAAGTTTTTCAGGACATAATACTGCTTGAAGCGATCCCAGATGGACTGAGCGAATGGACACTCATAGAACACGTGTTGGACGGACTCCTCAACACCACACACTAAGCAACCAGCAGACCTCACCACTCTCCACAGGTGTAAACGTTGAAGAGTGATGAACCCGTGGTGCAGCAATCTCCATTGGAAGCTGAATACAGATCGTTCAAACGCAACCGTTTTGATTGCTTTCAAAATGCTCTTCCACGGATAATCTGAGTGAAAACGAAAGATATCGGTGGTCTCACTCAGACTGGTCTGCTGGAAAAACCAAGAGAGCTGTAAGTGACCCCACTCATGGGAATCTAATTGTCGTAATCGGGCAATGAATGTCACTAAATCAAGTTGAAAGTTCCTTGTAAAGGTCCGGTTGAACGAATGTCGTAACCACTGGCAATGAAGTAGATAACGGTAGCCTGTTCACCTTAAAAAAGAAACGCAGTTGAAAAAATACAAAGTTCGCCCAAATCGGAGGAGGGAGAAGAAACACCCGAATTATAGCAGCCATCCTAGCATGCTTGAAGATAAGATCGTAAATCAGACAATCCAAGTCCCCCTCCCTCAAATGGGGCAAAAAGGTACGCAGAGCGAAGTGGGTGAGTGACATCGGATGTTGTTTCCCCACACAGTTCACAATTGCTCTTTGCACTTTTTCCAGAAGCCGATGAGATGGCAAGGTGAATAGGCACTTAGTAGTAAGTATAGACAACACATGCGTTTTACAAACCTCACCTTGACAGGCATTGAAGTGGAGAAACGAAAATTCTTGCCAAGGCGAGAGACACATATCTATCTATCACTTCTTGCCAGTGGCTCGAGTCACTAATCGATAGAAAGGAAAAGACGTAACCTAACACTGTCACTTGGTCACACCATGTTATTGGAAAATTCTTTAGATCCTCGGCAGTCCATTTTCCAATAGCGATGCCTTTAGATTTGACGAGGTTGATGGAACTCCCCGTCGAAAAACTAAAGCAATCAAAGTTGACATTATAGATGATCAGGGAATATGCGTCAGATGCGAAGAGCACAACATCATCGGCATAAGCCAGCGTCCGGATGTTGATCGACGCTACTGGTAGTTCATATCCCCGAACATCAGGGTGGCGATTTAAATGCTGAAGTAATGGCTCCAAGTAAAAGATGTACAGCACAAAGAAGGACGAGGTGGAGCCATTAATCGCCACACATGATGTGGCGAAGCATATTGTGCAGAGATTATCACAGCAAATTTCTGAAGATGAAGATGATGTAACACTTTGAAGAGAAATTCGTGGTTAACCTTATCAATGGCCTTTTCCTGGTCAAGCCTTTTTCTGGATTTGGCACTATAGGAAACAGAATAATCTTCCCTTTAACAAATGCCGATGTGATGGAAGAAGGGTCTTTGATGATAAAATAAAACACTTTCACCAGGAAAGGCCCAAGAAGTTTCCAGGTTAAAAAGAATACGGGATGCCATCTAAGCCCGGACTGGACCCACGGCGGCCATCCCTCGACAGAAACTTCTTTACTTCATCTTCAGTGAAGGAACGGGTGATGCACAGGTCAGTATCCTCCGGAAAGGTCTTAGTGCCTTTATCCACTTGTTCGTGGCGTCGGATGGAACGATTGGGTTGTCGAAGAAAGATGCAAAGTGGGAGCGGAAAGCTGATAAGATGTCGGAGACAGCCTCCACTACTCCACCCTCCACTACCAAACGACGGCAATGCGTCTTGTTGGCCCTTCGTCTCTCCTCAGCAAACGCGGCTGATGACATATTCCTGACGTCCGCAGCCCAGGTTAGTTTGGCTCTGAGTGCGGCGCCGGCAGCTCTTCGGATCATTAGAGCATTGATCTCACTCTTCACCTGGCGTATGTCATCAGCAAACTCCTCCTTAGGGGTAGAACAACGGAGGAGACACAGGATTTTATGCAACATGAGGAGATGACGACGACGACGTCTAGCAGCGTCCAATCCAATCTTCCGAAAAAGGCGTTTGGTTTTAGTCTTTATTACTAACTACGTCTCTAACGTAGGAGGCACATTGTGGACATGTTTTTCCACAAACTGAACGAACATACTCTTCTACTCTTCTTCATCAAGTAGAGAAACGTTTAGGAACCAATTGCGATGCTGATTACTGTCTGCAGTTGTTGCTAGAAAAGGAGGGTTCCACGACCACATGATGGCACTGTGATCGGAGAATGAGCATGGAATGGCCTCCATTTTACCAGGTGTACCAGCAAAAGCAATCAGAAATAGATCGAGTCTTGATGACACAAAGGGTCCTTGATGGAAAGTGAACCCAGGTTGTTCAGTTTGTGGATGGTGTGTCCAAAGATCGAATAATGCGTTTTGCTGGCACGAACGATGCACATACCAGACGAAAAGATGTTACAATCGTCTGGATAACAGTTCAAGTCCCCAGCAGTCACTACAGGCAAAGTTGTGCACAAAAAGTTGTTATTGTCACTGAAGAAAGTCCGTTTCTCTACCGCCGCACATGGAGCATACACATTAAGCAATCGGAACTCGATGCCAGATGATGAAATGTCCGTTGCAATCACCCTGCACTCGTCATATACACAATTCGACAGCGTAATGGAGGGATTGAATATGATAGTAGCAACCCCTTGCCCATACGGTGACAAGGAGTTTATAAAAAATTGTCCGCAAGGATATTGGCAGCGAAGTCCGGGAAGATTGTAGAACTGTTGTGAAGGGGCCAACTTCACCTTTTGTAGTAAGAGAATATCCACTGATGAGTTCGTATTCCCAGCAGAAGATGATAATCTGGCCGGAGAAGAAGTGCAGTCTGTCTGCAGCGGCTGTGACATCGAAGTCTGTGCTGACGATGGAAGGGCTGGAAATTCCTCCTCCGCAAAAACTGATCCGGAACACAATGAAGCGTCTGCGTTGTCTTCTGCTGCCGAGCTTGCCTCCTCAACCATCGAGATGTCGCTTGATGGATGTGGAGAGGGGACCACTTTCGAAGCCACTGGAGGCAGGGGAGGAGATGGAGGTGGCATTTCTTCCCTCCACTCAGCAGGACGAGGCGGTGGAGTTGGCGTCGCACTCAGTTTCTGAGGAGATGAGAGCAGAGTGTCACTGCACAACACTGATGTTTTCTCCGGCGATGTTATCATTGCTGACTGCTGGGGCGACATTCCCTTTGACGTCGACGGTGGAGCTGCTGGTGCTGCGAGGGTGCTCTCCGGGCAGCGGTGGTATTTGCCTACGATGGATTGACATGATTCACATTTCTTGAGGAGAGGACAGTCTCTCCTCACATGGGTCGGCTTTTTGCAGTACTGGCAGCACTGCCTCTGCCCCTTGTAGGACACGGAGACTTTTTCTCCGTATAACACAAGGGTATCGGGAATGTACTTCTGAAGCTTCATGTCCAAAACGATGTCACCGGTCTTTTGCAGGGGAGAATCCGGGTATTGCGGATAAGCAACTTTCCGCACCTCCCCATAGCTGGACATGTAGTTCTTTAGATAGGATTCCTCCATCAGTCACCACGCATTTGATGGATGGTTGCTTTGTGGCACAAATTCAAAGTCCAAATATCTTTTGTCGAGGGCACTACTTGATACACTACTCGGGAACCTGCTGTTGGAACTGGAGCCGGTGTTATGGCTCCAGAGGGGCACCCTTAGATCGTAAAACAGGCAGGGTGCCCAGGCGCACATGCTATAGGAATACGGGCGGCCCTTTTTCAAGGGCTGCTCCTATGTAAACGCCTCAAGAGGAGGCCCGTCCGCCCACCGGTGGGTCATTGATGTTGAGGGGAAAGGTGAAAAGATACGAGATGTTGTTCGTATCCCCTCCAATGATCTTACAGAGACGCTGCGATGACGAATAGCGTCTCCGAAACGTAGCTGGGCCAAGCCGTGGCCACTCGAGCTGGAGGAAGGACCTAAGATGGATGGCGCCCATCCTCTAGATGACTGAGGCTGGCTGATGAACACCGTCAGATCGCTTCTGGCGGGCCAACCAAAGCTCTCTGTTGAGAAAAGCGATGGAAGTGGCTAGGTCCAGCTTGTATGCAGCATCGGTGGAATAGTCCATCAGAAATCGCACTGACTGGATGGAGAAGGCAGTCAGACCAAAATGGGATGAAAGGCAATCCCAAATGGACCGTGCGAACGGGCACTCGAAAAACACATAGTCGATAGATTCAGGAGACCCACAAAACAGGCAACCAGCAGAACCGACTACTCCTCACTGATGTAACCGCTGGAGAGTATAAAAACCATGGTGCAGCAGGCGCCATTGGAAGTTAAATACAGTCCTCTCGAAGGCAAGGGACTTGATGGCCTTCAAGATGGTTGACCATGGAAACTGGGGGTGCCAGCGCACGATGTCGGAAGACGCACCCCAGTCGGCCTGCTGGAAGAACCAAGATAGACGAAGGCTTCCCCAGTCTTGTGGGTCTACCTGACGCAGATCTTGAATGAAGGTCGCTAAGTCTCTCTGGATTCGGTTGTAGAAGCCAGGAGATCGTAGGTTGATTGTCATTGGCAGCGAAGTAGGAACTGGTAGCCCATTCACCTTGAAGAAGAAACGTAGGTACAGGAAGACAAAATTGGCCCAGATGGGAGGGGGAAGGAGGAAGACCCGAATCAAGGCAGCCATTCTGGCTGCAATGAGGTAACGTCGGATGTTAGGCAGGCCCAGGCCTCCTCCTTCAAAGGGGATAAACAGAAGTTCTCTGTGAACAGGGTGATGGACCGCTGCATACCCCCAAATACAGTCCACAACTGCACTATGCACCTTCCTCAAGAGCTGAGGAGATGGCAAGGCGAATAGGCATTTAGATGTCAATATGGGCAAGATGTTGGTCTTGATGAACTTCGCCTTGACAAACATCGAGGTGGAAAAACGAAAGTTCTTGCCAAGGCGAGAAAAACACTTGTCGATAACCTGCTGCCAGTGACGAGAGTCCATGTCAGGTGAAAAGGAGAAGACGTATCCCAGCACTGTGATTTGCTCACACCACGTTATAGGGAAGGTTTGAAGATAGTCCACTGTTAACTTCCCAATAGCTATGCCTTTAGACTTGACGAGATTGATGGAACTTCCCGTCGAAGTGCTAAAGAGATCGAAAGATTCCTTATAGATGCCCAGGGAATACGCATCAGATGCAAATAGCACTACATCATCAGCATATGCCAGCGTACGAATGTTGATGGAAGCAGCTGGCAAATCGTACCCCCGGACATCTGGGTGGCGATTAAGAAATTGTAATAATGGCTCCAAATAGAAAATATATAAGAGGGGAGAGATAGGACACCCCTGCCTGACGCCTTTGGACAGTTCGAAGAAAGGCGAATTGGAGCCATTAATCGCCACGCATGACGTGGCAGAAGCATACAGTGCTGAGATAATCGTAGCAAATTTCCGAAGATGAAGATGGTAAAACACTCGGAAAAGAAACACGTGATTCACCTTGTCGAAGGCCTTTTCCTGGTCAAGACTTAGGACGGCAAGGGTCTGACGGCGCACACACGCTTCCTCTATAACACACTTGATGGTAATGATGTTGTCGGACATCCTGCGAGATGGAATGGAGCAGGATTGTCCCGGATCGAAGAACTCGTCGGCGAAGCATTTGAGCCGTTGTTGGAGCACGCCAGTGAAGACCTTATAATCTATGTTGAGTAGAGTAATAGGCCTCCACTGGGTGACGAGATCAGGATTCGGTACCTTGGGGAGTAAGATAATTCTCCCCGCGGTAAAGTCCGACGTGATGGAGGAAGGGTCCGTAAGAATGGAGTTGAAAACTTGCACCAGGAAAGGCCCAAGAAGTTTCCAAGTCGCATTGTAGGACGAATACGGGATGCCGTCTAATCCAGGGCTGGACTGATGACGACCATCCATCGACAGAAACTTCTTGACTTCATCTTCGGAAAAGGGATGGGTAATTGACAGGTCAGCATCCGCAGTGAAAGATCTAAGTGCCTCGATCCAATTTGTCGTGTAGTCGGATGGAAAGACTGGGTGGCCAAAAAATGATGAAAAATGGGAGTGAAAAGCCGACAAGATGTCAGCGTCGGTTTCCACTATCCCATTCTCCACCACCAAACGATGGCACCTCTTCTTGTTGGCGCGACGCTTCTCCTCAGCAAACACCGCTGACGACATATTCCGGACGTCAGACGCCCAGGACAGTTTGGCCCTGAGAGCTGCGCCGGCGGCCTTGCGGATCATTAGAGCATTGATCTCGCTCTTCACCTGGCGGATGTCATCAGCATATGCCCCCTTCGGGATGGAACAGCGGAGGAGGCGCAGGATTTCTTGGAGCATGAGGAGATGGCGCCGATTGTGTCTAGCAGCATCACACCCAATCTTTCTAAAGAAGCGACGGAGCTTAGATTTAAAAGAAAGCCACGAAGCTAGCGACGGAGGCAGGCTGTGAAGATGTCTTTCCACAAACCGAACGAACATTCCCTTGTATCTATCAATGTCAAGCAGAGAAACGTTCAGGAACCAATTGTTCGAAGTAGTACCTGCAGAGGAAGCAGGGAGTGGAGGGTTCCAGGACCACTTGATGGCACTGTGGTCTGAAAACGAGCACAGAATGACCTCCATGGAACCAGGGGCACCAGCAAAAGTGGCGTCTACTAGAAAAAGGTCCAACCTTGATGACACAGAGGGCCCTTGATGAAAGGTGGACCCCCATTGGTTGGGATGGGAAGAAGACGCCCACAGATCGAATAGTGCATTCCGCTGGCACAGCTGGAAAACGTACCCAGACGAAAAGATGTTGTTTACATCCGGATGGCAATTAAAGTCCCCAGTAACCACTGCAGGCAAGGACGAGCACAGGTAAAAATCCAGATCTTCAAAGAATGTCCGTTTCTCTGCTGATAAACAGGGGGCGTACACATTAAGCAATCGGAATTTGAGACCAGATAGCAGGAGGTCCAAAGAAATTACCCTGCACTCACAGTCAAAGACGCAGTTCGACACCACAATGGAGGGGTTGAAGATGATGGTAGCAACCCCCTGTCCATGAGGCGAAGATGAGTTGATGAAGAACTGCGCAGATGGATATTGACTGCGAAGGCCAGGTAGGTTAGCAAGCTGTTGCGAAGCAGCTAGCTTTACCTCTTGAAGGAGTAGAATATCTGGCCTGTACAGGGCAACAAATGATGACAAAACCGATTGCTTGAAAGACGAACCAAGGGAACGAACGTTTAGGGAAAAGACCTTCACTGCGAATTTAGGCTGACGGGGGCTGACCTGTATCTGAAGGAGTCTTGAGCCTCACGGATGACGGAGGAGGCACAGATGTCTTCCGTCTAGGGGAGCCAGCACGTCCCGAAGAGGAAGAGGGACTGCGATGATGACGGTCTACGCAGCTGTCTCGTTCAGATGATGAGGACATAGAAATCCCGTCCCTCTTGCTACGATGTCGTCGGGCCTTTTTCTTGCGAGGGCTCTTAGGTGCCGCAAGAAGATCCCGCTGAGCAGACGCTGATGGCTTGGTAGTCCCAGCAGAAGATGAAATATTACCAGGCATGGGCGCACAGGCGATTCGAAGAGGCTGCGAAGCCGATGAAAGAGCAGGTGGAGGAAGAGCTGGAAACTCCACCACATCAAACACAGACTCGGAGCACAACGAATCGTCTAAGATGACTTCAGCAGATTGACAGTCCTCCAACATTGGGGAAACATCAGGCGAAGGTGCACGTGAGGAAACAGTCTCTTGCACCACACTAGGCCGAGGAGGAGGAGTCGGCATCTCCTTCCCAGGAGTCGTAGGACGAGGCGACGATGGTGGGGTTCTCTTCGAAATCCTCGGTGAAGCAGGAGGCGACGATGGTGGGGTCGCCTTCGACTTCCTCGATGATGAAGAAGGCGTCGATGGTGGGGCCAACTTCGATTTCCCCGATGAAGGAGGAGGTGACGACAACGATGGGGTCGTCTTCGACGTCCTAGGTGGAGGACGAGGCGCTGCTGCTCTGCTCGGCTCAGTTGACTTGGCCGGTGAAGTCATCTTTCCTGGTTGCTGGGACGACATTCCTTGAGGCGATGGCGTTGGGGCTGCTGATAAGGCATCTGACCTCTCCTGGCACTGGTGGAACTTGTGCACGGTCTTGTGGCAGAAATCACATTTCCGAAGGAGAGGACAGTCTTTTCGAATATGAGAAGTCTTTTTGCAGTACCAGCAGCACTGCCTCTGGCCCTTGTAAGACACGGAGACGTTAATTCCGCGCATCACAAGGTTCGAAGGAATGTCTTTATGAAGCTCCATGAAGACTATGATGTCGCCCGTCATCTGAAGAGGAGAATCTGGGTGCAGGGGGTACAAAATCCTACGTACTACCCCATAGTCCGACATGTAGTCTCGGAGATAATTCTCAGCCATCAGTGGCGATGCACCCCGGATAAGAACTGGAACGTATCCGGGTTCGGCGTAACTCAGGTGGACGGTGGTTTGCCCAACCTTGATGAAATCCGCATCGACAATTCGGTCTGCAACATTCTGTTGCCTGCAGAGCATCTTCGATTCTGTCGAAGAGAGCCTCTGCAGAACAGTCACAGCGGGGTGACCCGACGGGAGAACCGGAGGTATACGCGTTTTAGCGTATAGCTCCTTCATGAACATGCCGACGGCGAAGGGGCCGTCGGCAATCATATCAACCATGCGATCCATGGTTGATATCAAAAGTCACAAATTAAAATCCTATGTCGGCTAAACATGCATTCATTCCCATTTTCTTAATTAAGAACGAAATTCAATCGTGGGGGGAAGGACTGTCTTTATAAGATACCTGAATATTCTTTATTCTCTAAATTATTCCCTTTATATTTAATTCATAGTATATATGGTTAAAGTACTTACCAGGTACAACCCTTAAAATTTTGCAAACCTTTGAATGTATATCTACTTCAATAAAATTATAAGAAGCAAAAGCTTTACAAAAAGCGCACATGTACAAATTTGGTCCGGTCATGTTGAACGGTTAAAAACTGTAACGCCCCACCCGGTTAACCATTGATATTCCCAAGAGAAAGGAATTTCCAACCAGAACGCGACCCGATGTCTTAAAATGTAAAGCTAACAACTAAAATCCCAAAATAAATACAGCTTCAACGATTAACAGTAACTTTAAAAAAACTCACATTAATTATAATGAGTAATCTCGATAATTATTGTTAAACCACGAAAAAGGTAAGATTAACTTTAAATATCTAAAAAAATTCGGACTGAATTACCCTCCTAAATTATCCCAAAGCTCTCAAAAGAAGACTTAACACTAATTATATTTTATCCCTTCGGCCAGATCAGTTTTTTATTTCAGACTTCAACTTATGGCGCTTTAACAATATAATAACAATTAATGATAAATGAAGAATCACAAAAAGAACAGAAAAACAAAATCATTCTTCAAAAATCAGGAAATATTCATATTACACTGAAGCTATCTAGCGTCGCGTCTTGCGTGATTCTTCACAGAAAAATAGTCTTAGGAGCTTTCTTCTTCTCGACTCTTGTTCAGCGCTCGGAAGCCGTATCACGGGCAGAAAGGTAAAGTAAAAAGGGAAACTGGCGCATGCGTAAATGTAAAAACTTCGTTCAACCAATCAGAAACTAACAAGAAACGGTATTAATTATTACTGACATCAGTAATAAGTAATGCCCCGTTTCTTTTCCCTTTTTGAGTGGTTGAACGAGGGTTTTTTCATTTAGGCAAGCGCCAGTTTCCTTTTTCTTTCGTGCCGGGCACCATAGTTAATTCGGATAAATTTCTTCCGGTTTTTCTCTACCTGCTTCGTTGGCTTGTGTCCAGAATAACCGTGGTCTTCTTAAAAACTGGCAAGCTAAAAAAATAAATTCTCAAGAATAAAAATCATAACCAAAATCGGGTCACTTTATCAACACAAAACGTTAAATTATGAATCATCTCAACAATAAGCTACAAGGCAAATGAAATTCATCAAACAGTCAATGCCTTACCCGGACGGCAACGGCAGGGTCCATGTAAATTAGGATCTAAACAAATAAATTGTTCGTGTTCTCTCCTTTAAAAGAGAGGAAACGAAATATGTAACTCCATTGTCGTACAATGGATCGCTTGACTAATGTGGAGCTGGCGGACATGCATCTCGTCTACGGCGAGGCACAGGGTAATGCTACCGAAGCGGAAAGAATTTACCAACAGCGTGAGGAGAAGTCAGTGTTTCTCCGGACATCTTCACCAGAGTAAGCGAGAATCTCGACCGCAGACTAAATACCTGCATCGAAGATTATTTCTGTAAGGATGATTTCCGGACCCAAGTTTATAGGAAAAATTTTGTTCCCCGCTACAAACTGTACATGGTATTTCATTCTTGACCTACCTTTTTGAATCCCCCTGTATATACAGTACATTGTAATGCTCGTGTTCTATGCTCTTTATGTACGGCCTTACAGAGATAACACATTTCAATACCAATCTACTGTCTTTGAAGTAGTTCTTGTATAATCGCTGTAATCGGGATCCATCACTCATCTGTGCTTCAGGTGAGTAGTCTCGCACGTTGCTCTACGGTTCCTTTCATGGGTTTCCTATGGTGCAGCGCTTTCTTGGGCGATTCTTTTCTCAGTGGCGTCGATGAAGATCTCCACGTTCGATCCATACGTTGTAGAGTATTTAACTTAACGCAAACGGAAGGCCTACGGTAACCCCACTCGACCTGATGATACATCTAGTTAAAAAAAACAGCAAAGTTGAAACGGTCGTAGATAACTACAAAAGGGGCAAGCTCCCCTCTGCTGGAACTTTCGATGTTGTCTGGGCCGAAACCCAAACCAATCTGCCGAAACCACTTTTCATTGTTGCTTTGTCTTTCTTATTATTCAAAAATGACTCCAATGACTCCAGCTTAAAGATGGGAGTTAAGGGAGATAACTCCGAGTAACTCACGAGTACCCTTTAAAAATTCCATGTCTGGGGTTGTTTCTAAAAATATGTGTATGGGAAATTGCGCATCTTTACTGGAAACCTGAACGTTCAAAGAATGGATTAAGCTTAGATTTTATGAGCAATGCTTGTATCCATTTGGATAAAATAATTTACTGGATTTTTGATAAGTTATGTGTTTTAATCTTTTGCAGTGTGTTATGTTTTTAATTTCATAGTAATTGGAACTTTTACCCTGGTTTTAACTTTAAAAACTTAATTTGTATTCAATAGCATTAAGGTGATTATATCTTTGAATATCTGGTATGTTTTATTATTTAAATTCAATTGCAGGTAGCTTTGTTATATTTTTTAAAAGCTCTTTAAATATCTCAATGCCGTGTTGTCCTTCTATTTGATATACACTGAGTGAGCATATTATTATGACCACCCTGCCACTATTTCGTTGTCCATTCCTAAGTGTAGATCCTCTTCCACGAAAATTCCAGTGACATGGTGGAATGAAGAATGTGCCCTAGCGGTTCGGAAACGTAAGAATGGTTTTCCGCACAACCAACTCTCGAGAATCTTATTATAAGAAAAAAATATTATTATAAAACTTCACTTCTATATAAATACAGGGTGAATACAAAAGTATGAACCCCCCTTTTATTTTTTGAACCGAAGCAGATATGTCAGTTTTGATGAATCCAATGAATAGGAAGTTGTGGGTGGCCTATCC
>JAHWFO010009532.1:0-54316 GCA_023313115.1 Rhysida immarginata | reverse complement strand
AGGCCACCCATAACTTCCTATTCATTGGATTCATCAAAATTGACATATCTGCTTCGGTTCAAAAAATAAAAGGGGGTTCAAGACTTTTGTATTCACCCGTTATAACAAAACTCATTAGAAAGTGTTCAAGAAATCATAAAATTACTGAATTAAAAGGCAGCTCTGCCTAACACGAAGAAAATATTTGTAGTACAGTCTCCTAGCAAAATACCCGGAGCAAATAATGCATCGATCATGCTTATTCCTGATTGGTTCTTGATTATCATCGATTATATTTCAACGGACTTCTCTTATGAAACAGACTAATCAAAAGGAAGGCACCCTCACATGAGAAAGGCACCTCACATGCATTCATCCACATCCATTTTAAAATTCTGTGATTGGGCGCAAATGACCTCGCAGTTGACACGCCTTAAACCTAACCAAACATGAATCTACCGTTGTTTGAAGTTTGGCCATACTAAATGAAACTGTCGATTTTCTGCTCTCTGCAGGAAGGACATATATTATGATGCTACACGATGGTGTATCAAATGTAAGGGAGTACATACAAGAATATGGAAGACTGAAAGCAGGAGGTACGCTTTTGCAAAGGCTGACCCCGACCGAGTCAATAATGCTTTGCAAACAGAGAAATCTGACAGACCGTATTGTGGCTGCCGACTTCATTAAGGTTGGACTAACGACAGTCCACCTTCTTCATGCAGACCATGGACATCTGACAGTCCATCTCCGGGTTGCATCGCTACTGATTATGTACCTCAAAAATGTTATGTCCGACTACGGGGAGCTACTGAGAGTGTCTTACCCGGTACACGCTGATTCTTCCCGTCTCAAGAATGGTGACATTGTTTTGGACATGGGGCTCCAGAGAGACATTCCAGACTCCCTTGTGATGCACGGAGAGCGTGTCTTCGTGTATTACAAGCGGCAGAGGCAGTGCTGCTAGTACTGCTAAAAGTCTTCTCATTTTAGGAAAAACTGTCCTCCCCTTAAAAAATGCGAGACGTGCGCTCGCATTGTGGGCATAAACCACCGCTGCCCGGAGAGGACATATTCATCACCAGCAAATCACCAGCTCCATCGTCACCGCCTAGAAGAATGTCGATTCAGCAGCAACCAGTGATGACATCACCGGCAAATTAATATAATAGTATGTAATACACAGCTTTGGAATGAAATTGCCCCACCACCAATTATCCGACCTTATCCATATTTAGTGAGGGGGGGTGTCTACCTCCTACTAGTAAACGATTAGATGCATATTCACGGGACATGACCATTTGGGTTGATACAGGGTGTCCGGGTGCCTGTATAGACTCATCAGTTGACACCTGTGCGAGACGTTCCATGCAGTAGGGAGGAAGCAACTGCCCCGTGAACGTGCAGTATTCTAATCCGCATAACGGTCTCAATGCCGCGACGACGACAACGACAGCCGTTCACGCAATTAACGGACTTAGAACGAGGTCGGATTATTGGCCTCTCCGAGGATGGATGGTCAACCAGACGGATTGCTGTCTGTGTTGCGGGATGCACGGACGGTAGGCCGATGTTGGAGGCAATGGCGAGAGGAAGGCGCACATGCCAGAAGACCAGGCTCTGGGGACCGGAGAAGCACGTCAGCTCGTACCGATAGGCGGATCCTGCGAACTGCGGACAGAACCATCACCCTGCGGCAACTGCGCGACATCACTATTCCTGGTACTGCTCCAGTGTCAATAGCGACAATAGTACGCCGGTTACACATCGGGACAATGTCTGCCAGGTGTCCATTGTTGTCTTCCTTTGACACCTGAGCACCGCGCGATACGACTGCAATGGTGTCGTGAACGAGTGGGCTGGCGAACGGAATGGCGTCCGGTGGTCTTCAGCGACGAATCTCGCTTTTGTTTGGACACCGACGACAGACTCGGACGTGTGTGGCGCAGATCATTGGAACGTGCCAATGAACATTGCATCCGGTATCGCCATCGTGGATCAACACCCGGGATCATGGTCTGCGGTGCCATCGGCTACGATACCAGAACGCCTTTAGCCACCATCCAAGGCACCCTGACAGCAGCACTGTACGTCACAGAGATTCTGCAGCCCGTATTACTGACCTTTCTGAACACTATACTCGGCGCAGTCTTTCAGCAGGATAACGCCAGACCGCACACACGAGCAAACACGAGCATGGCATGTCTGCATGATTTCAACTGCTTGCCATGGCCCGCGAGGTACACAGACCTATCGCCAATTGAGCACGTGTGGGACATGGTGGGACGTCTTTTACGATCACCCCGCAATCTCCATGAACTGACAGCAGGTTCACCAGGCCTGGCAGACGTACCCCAAGATGGCATTCGCCACCTGTATGATCACCTACACCTGCGGCTGGAACAATGCATCACCGCTAGAGGTGGTGCCACAACCTACTGATGCCGCTTTCTTTGGGAGATCCTGTACAAACGAGTGCATGTCTTGGCTCCATAACGTAATAAAAGTGTGTTCAGATGTATCTCTTGCTGTATACCTACTTTTGGTTCATTCGGATAACTCCTTGTGGGTGGGGCAATTTCATTGCAAAACAGTGTATCTCTAAATGTAACATGGAAACTTCTTGAACCTTTCCTTGTACAAGTATTCATCTCCATCATCCAAGACCCTTCTTCTATCACATCGGACTTTGTCATGGGGAAAATCATCCTGCTCCCCAAAGTGCCGGATCTAGACAAGTGACCCATTGGAGGCCGATAACCCTTCTTCATACGGATTATGTCTTCACTGGTGTATTTCAACAACGCCTTAAACTTTTAACCGACGAGTTCTTCGATCCGGGACAGTCCTGCTCGATACCATCATGCAGGATGTCTGATAATCTCATCTCTATCCGGTGTGTTATGGATAAAGCACAAGCTCGCAAACAAACGCTTGCTGTGTTGAGTCTCGATCAGGAAAAGACTTTTGATAACGTGAACCACGAATTTCTCTTCCAAGTGTTTCACCAGCTTTATCTTCAGAATTTTGCTATTATTATTTCCGCAGTGTATGCTTCGGCCACATCATGTGTGGCAATTAATGGCTCCATTTCATCTGTTTTCGAATTGTCAAAAGACGTCGGGCAGGGGTGTCCATTATTCCCCCTCCTGTACATTTTTTACTTGGAGCCATTACTGGAGCCATTGCCTCAGTATTTAAATCGCCACCCAGATGTGCGGGGATCTGATTTCCCAGCAGCGCTTATCAACATCCGAACGCTGGCATATGCCGACGATGTGGTTTTCTTTGCATCTGACGCATATTCCTTGAACATCAACAATGATACTTTTGATCGCTTTAGTGTTTAGACGGAGAGTTCCATCAACCTCGTCAAGTCTAAAGGCATCGCTATTGGAAAGTGGACGGTCGACAAATCTCAGGACTTTCCTAATAACATAGTGTGGTCAAGTGACAGTGTTGGGCTATGTTTTCTCGTATCTACTGGACTCAAACTCCAGTCTATGGCAATACGTGATTCAAAAGGGTCTTTCCCGCCTTGACAAAAATTTTCGCTTCAGCACTTCGATGTTTGTCAAGGTGAGGTTCATCACAACTCACGTCTTGCCTTTTCTGACTTCTAAGTCCCTGTTCACCTTGCCATCTCGACAAGATCTACAAAAAGTGCGCAGAGCGGTTGTGAATTGTGTGTGGGGATATGCTTCTAATAAACTTCCACTCAGATCTGAATTTATTTTTATCCTCTTTGATAGAGGGGGAATAGGGCTGCCAGACATCTGGCGCTATCTTATTGCGGCCAGATTAACCGATTTGATTCGAGTTTTCCTTTCCCCCCCATCCATGTGGGCCAATTTTGTGTTCCTTCATCTGCGCTTCTTTTTGAAAATGAACAGGCTGCCATTTCCTTCTACGTTATCAGTGACGAATAATTTACGAATCCCGGACTTTTACAATAATTTTAAAAAGAATTTGTGACATTTATACCCGGACTTAGACAACTAGACTCACAAGACTGGGGCGACCTTCGTCTTTCATGGTTCTTCCAGCAATCCGACCAGGGTGCGACTACTGACATCTTTCGGCTGCATCCTGATTATCCGTGGACAGTCATCTTGAAGACAATCAAATATTTAGCCTTCGAGAGAACTGTATTCAATTACACTGGCCAACAAAATTTAAGATTTTTCTTGTGACAAAATGAAAGTGGGTGATTTTTGGTATTGTTTTTTCTGCTGATTACGAATATAATTTTTAAATTTCTCTAGCACGCAGAGCTTTCTTGTTTTACAATGAAACATTTTTAAATCATTCAGTGTTTGGGGCCTGGTATATTTCCTTGCGGCCCCAAAATATGAATACTTTAACAATGTAGCCGCTTCTCTTCACTCCCATTACTTTAATATAGAAGTCTCGAAGTGCATAACTTGGAAACATGACGTGATAGAAAAAATCTAAAAACAGATTCGGATTCTACCTACAAATTATTACTAAGAACACTGTGTGGTCTTAGTCACAAGATGTGTGTTGACTAGTGTTATCAGTGGCAGCTGCTGCACCACGGGTTTCTCACTCTCCAGCGACTTCGTCTATGGAGAGTAGTCGGATCTCCTGGTTGCCTGTTTTGTGGTGTCATAGAATCAATTGATCATGTGTTTTAGGAGATCCCGTTCCCAAAATCCATCTGGGATCGCCTTAAACAGCAGTTTCGTCTGGCCAATATTTGCTATCAGGCAGTGCGATTCTTGATGGATGATTCCACCGGTGCTGCATTAAAGTTGGACCTAGCCATCTCCATTGCCTTTCTGAACAAGGAACTGTGGTTGGCTCGGATCGACAGGCCTGGTGGGTAGAACCCGTCAGTTGCAGTTGCATGGAGGAAAGGAGCTACTCATCTTAGGTCGTTCCCCCATCTTGAATGGCATCGGTTAGTTCCAGCTACGTTTAAGAAGAGATATTCAGGATTTTTTCAGGGTGAAAATCCTGAGATCATGCACTTCCTTTGGAGGGGAAGTAAAGCCGTTGGTCCCGTGTAGTCGTTTGCCGGCTGCACGTTAAAGAACCCTTGCAAGGCAAAATTTGTGGCGCCTGTAACGCCGTCCTGAAATGACCATGGCAGTTGAAAAGGACGTTAATACCAAACAAACCAAACCAAGAAGAGATATTCATCGTCTAAACGTTTGCGTACGGTCATCAGAGGGGGCCATAACACGTACACGTACCACTTCATGTTCCCTTTGGACTTCGGATTATCTGCCGATGGGTGAACGGGCCCCTTAAGGGCTGCTTGATTCTTAAAGCATGTGTGCCTGGACACCCTGCTTGTGACCATCGTTAAGGGTGCTCGCTGGAGCAACAACATCAGCTCCAGCTCCAACAGCCACGCTGCAGTCTTCGAGTCTTCTTGGGCAATCCGGTGGACAGGAATTTCCCAGACGAGATAGGTCAGGCCAGCTGGAGGTAAGAGCTCTGAATGATTCAGCTTATTCTCCATCTATAGCGTGCATTCCGGATTCTTGTGGTAACGAAGGAAAGTTTAGAGGAAGACTTGAATGCCACAGATAAAGGAAGACTCGCTAGAGTGTAGAGAAAGCCGTGACTCCAGGGCCTCGTCGTCTTTAGCTGAACTTCCCAGGCGATCCGAGCAGGCGTGCCATTCCGAAGCGAACACGGACGGGCCGAGTAGGGCAGTCGTGGCTCGCGTGCATAGCGGAAGCAGCTCATCGCAAATGCTACAAGGGGAAGGGAGGCGAGGCGCATGCTGGAATAGGCACTAGTTTCTCAAGTGGTATAATAGACGGTTAATTAATAGTTTAAGAGTTTCTTCATTGCAAAATGTAAACAGCGAAGAAGAGTTTTTGTCTGCCTCTATTAACGAAGCAATACCTTCAAATTCTAAAATAGATAATTCCATATCTAATATATTTGAAGCAAATGAATCACCTTTAGCAGAACTCTATAGCGGTGAGCGGATTTTTCATATCGAGAAGGAGACATTTATCTCAGCCAGTTCCAAGACGTAAATATTCCTTCTCGACAACCTGAAGAATACATGGGGATTCCGGCACCACACAGAATCAAGACAGTGGACGAAGCTCAACCTAACACTCGGAGTGGGTACGAGGCAGCTAGCGATGTCAGGGAGGACGACCATTGATAAGAACAGCGTAAGCGCGAGCATTACCGGTAATTGTATCGTTGCGCGCTGCGAGGTCGGGTCTTCGTCGATAGTAAAAGATTTTATACGTTAAAGTATAATTAGGATAATCGTATGAAATTTCGGTTCCATTGTAAATATGGCTTCTTATTAATGTGTGGTTATTGTATGTGCGTTTATGATAGGTCTGCAACAAGTTACGCTTCTTCCCGCTTCCATAGAGGATCCTCGGGTTCCGGTAATCCTCCCGCCAAAAAGATTACACGACACTGGCTGTGTCGGAAAAAAAAGATTTTCCATATCTAATTTAAAGATATTAATTTTTTGAAAGAGATATGATTGTAAAATAAGTACTTTACATTCTGTTTGATATTGATTAAGTTTTCTACAGAATTGTAGTGTATAAAGTTTTAATAAAGTTTATTAAACTTTTAATGCCAACGTTCATTAAACCCTCACTCATTATAATCACATAATATTAGCAAAATATTACCTCTTGGACGATCATCTGGCTGTAATGACTAAAAATATGCATACACTTTAGACATTTGCGTACCACATCGTACATTGTACACTTTAGTACGTGAAGCCTGCACGAAGCTTGTCTACTTGATTGTGACTCCCCACCCTTTACTTCAATTCTTAGATTTGTATGTGGAATAAATAGATTGACACTGCAAGAATGAGCAAACTATGGGTATATTAATCAATTAAGTAAGTAAAATTCTATTACATCTATGACGCATTATAAAACACAAGAATTATAAAGATTATGCAAATATCAAACCAATTAAGTTTTCCCCTTGACAGCGACATCAATTAACCATTTTGTACACCAATTATGCCTAGATTACATAACACTATGGTGTCATTAATCCCCTAGACATATACACTGGTGGACAAAAGTTTGGGCTAAGTGTGTTTTCTAAGAAAACAATTATTTAGAGATTTTATTGTTATGACACCTTTTTACTTACTATTGAATATATCAAAATTGACAATTGAATAATTGATATTTTAATTTGTTTTTAAGTTACATTCAAATAATGCAAATTACACTGGTCAAAAGTTTGGGGTAACATGTAAATAATCATCAAGATATCAAAAGTAAAGGAAATTAATATGAAATCTGACCGCTATTTGACTTTATAACTTGAAGAAGACGATTTGTCATTGATGAAAATAACTTCTTGATGGTGTTTGGTGCTATTTTAACAGCGGAGGCCTCAATTGCATTGATTAGCTGCATAAGAGTTGAATACTGTTTGTCACCATAAATATCCTGGCTCATAAGATGCCAAACATTTTCTATAATGTTGCGGTCGGGACTCCTTGCCGGCCAGTCTAGTGTACGAACTTTGTTAGTGGAAAATCATTCAGTAAAAATTCGTGCTGTGTGGATAGATGCATTTTCTTGCTGCCATACCCATTGTTTTTGTCTGTAGTGTCTCTTGCAGAAAAGAATGGATGTGCTTTGAAGGTCTTCTAAGTATTGGTTTGCGTATATTTGCCCTCAATTACTTTTATCTTCAGGTGACCCGTGTTTGAAATGGCACCTAATGGCATCACATCTCCTCCTCCCATTTGGTGCTTATTCCTGACCAGAGCAATTGGTTTTTGGCCTTGTTTTTTAACATAACTGCACATGTTATCAGGTCCATCCATGGAAAAATCGTTTTTCATCAGAAAATACCACCAACCCAAAATCAGTCTTCTCATGATGTGTTTCTGAGCAAATTGAAGTCTTGCTATTTTATTTTTTGGTATTAATGGCAGTGATTTTTCAATAGCTTCATAGTGAAAGTTCTCACGCTGCAATTCACGCCTTATGATTCTGGTTGAAGCCTTCAAATCAAGATTTACTTCGATGCGCATACTGTTTACAATGTGGCCAGCTGCAATTTCTCTTCTCTCATGGCGTTTTATGCTAGATTTTGTCCGTCTTGTAAGTGCAGATGGGTTTCCCATCTTCTTTCCTGTCTTCCTGTTTTCATTTTTAATTGCCCTGATTACTGTATTGTAGCCAACATCAGCAATTTCAGCTTCTTGCTTGAAGTTCTTGTGTTGAGCATACAATGCACGAATTTCCTTCGTTTCTCATCAGAAATCATCTTAAGACACTTCTTCACATTCCAAAAAATCAATGGACAAATATTCATGCACTTTACTGTAAAAAATATCAGTTATCAAATACCTGTTACCCCAAACTTTTGAGCAATTCAGTTTGCATACTTTGCATGTAACTTAAAAACAAATTAAAAGATCAATTTTTCAATTGTCAATTTTGATATATTCAATAGTAACTTAAAAGGTGCCATAACAATAAAATCTCTAAATAATTGTTTTCTTAGAAAACACACCTACCCCGAACTTTTGTCCACCAGTATAGCAACATCAACAATCGTCACTCGCCCTCTGGGCTACACATGAGAGTCATACAGGGCTTGGTATCTTATCTTATCTTATCTTATAAGTGGGCTGTCAGTCAACAGCCAAGCAGTTGACCGCAAAGGCACTTATTCCTCTAAGGAATATTGCGCCATACACAAAAAGAGAACTAAGATCACCTAAAGGTAGCCAGACAGACTTAAAAAGCGAGTCAGGCTGCCCACGGGGTCCAAGTGAATATCTTCAAGAAAGGTTAAACCAACCGTGAAGTGACGAAAGTGTGTCAAAGCGACACAGTCAAAAAGAATGTGGTAGGCTGTTTCTTCTGCCAAACCACATTTCGAACATAGTGGCTCTTCCCGAAGGATTCCTATTCTATGTAGATGTTTACGGAGTAAGTCATGACCAGTAAGAAAGCCAATGATAATCCTTATTTTGTTTCTATTGAGTTGTAGAATGCCTGATGTTAGACTAAGAGAAGATCTCTTAATCATGGGTTTGGCATGTTTTTGATCAGTGGTATAATCCCACCTTTCCATCATTTCTTAATGAGAGATAATATTTATCTCCCTAACTGCAGTTTGTTTAGAAATCCCGCAGAAGGGTTCAGGGCCGGTAAAAGTAAACTTGGCACCCTGTTTGGCTAAGGTATCAGCAACCTCATTACCGACAACATCTTTGTGTCCAGGAACCCATTTCAAGGTGACACTGTTGTGTAAAGAAAGGTCCTGTAGGAGCTGTCGACATTCCAATATAAGTTTGGAATTAACCCTATAGGATTTAATAGCCTTAAGGGCTGCTTGGCTGTCGCTAAGTATAAAAATACGACGATGTACATAGAGTTTATCCATGCACATCTGCAGACAGTAAATAATGGCCAGTAGTTCAGCCTGGAAGACAGTGACCCAAGAACCCAGTCGACGAAAACGGAGGGTTTTGGGACTGCCACAATAAACGCGCAGGCCCGAAAGGCCGTGATGACGAGAGCCATCAGTATACTAAATGATGGAACCCTTGGGAAATTGCAAAAACCCATCTGGCTCTACCACGGGGTCAATAATGACCTCGCTCGAGGGCTCAGGAAGGGCCTGAGTAATTGCAATATCAGAAGGCATCTGAGAATATGACTGGTAAAAGTCTGGCTAATGAAAGTATGAGACTTCGCCCCGGGGGAAGTCCACCCATATTCCTTGATTACTCAGTCTGTATGAACTTTTCCTGGCTACACCTTTGATAAAAATATCAAGTGGAGTCAGAGAAAGACTAATTTCTAAAGCCTTGGTTGGCGAAGTAGAGACAGCGCCCGTTATACTCAAACACGCCAATCTTTGAAGAGAGGCCAGTTTGGTTCTAACGGTCAGTTGTTCAGACTTAAACGCCACCAAATTAGTGCGCAGTATGTCAGAATAGGTCTGATCGCCGTGACATATAGCCAGTAAATCATCTTGGGAGTAAGACCCCATGATTTACCAAGGGCTCGACGACAACGGTAAAGTCCAACTTTAACTTGATTATTTTTATAATCAAGATGTTGGTTCCAAGTCAACTTACTATCGAGGATAACCCCTAGGTATTTAACTTCATTCCTGACAATGATTTTCTCGCCAAACAAAGTTGGTATGAGATCATAGGAAATGGTTTCTCTACGACCTGTAAAGGGAACTAGAGTGGTCTTTGAGGGATTGACCCTCAAATTCCGTTCTGAACACCATGAATGAACTTTGTAAAATGGTGCGTTTGTCGATCCCAGAAACGTAGATGAGAATATCATCTGCGTAACCCTGGGCGTAAATACCTTGATTGTTAAGATAAGAAATGAGGTCGTTCACAACCAGGTTCCAGAGCAGGGAAGAAATGAGGTCGTCCACAACCTCCCTGCGGACAGCCCCTGGAGGGACGAGCGACAATTCCCTCACCCAACAAATCAGATATAATAACTCTATCCGCTAAGAGGACCTGAATCCAGTTACAGATTAGTGGAGAAATTGCTTTGTCAGTTAATGCTTTAGCAATAGAGTCGTAGGAAGTGTTATCAAACGCTCCCTCAATATCGAGAAATACAGCTAGAGCAAACTCTTTATACTCCAGAGTTTTCTCAATCCTTACCACTAATTGGTGTAAGGCTACCTCCGTAGATTTGCCAGTCTGATAGGCAAATTGGTTAGCGTGAAAGGGACCAAAAGTCCCAAAAACTTCACGAATTCGCCCATCGATGATCTTCTCAAGGCATTTAAGCATGAAGGAAGACAAACTGATGGGTCGATAGCTCTTGGCTAGGTCGTAGCGACCCTTACCTGGTTTAGATATGAAAATCACTTTGACCTGCCTCCAGAGATTTGGAATATACCCTAGAGCTAAACTAGCTCTGAAAATTGAACACAGGATCGGTGAGATCACATCTGATACTTGCTGAAGAAGTACCGGAATGATCCCATCCGGCCCAGGTGATTTGTAGGGGTCAAAAGATTTAATACCCCATATGACCCTACTACGAGTAATCACCTCACCAGCCGCAGCCCACCCAGTCCGCGATGTCCTATCCAAAGAGTCAAGATACTCCGAGTCCGGCGGATCGATGAGCTCAGCGCCTGGGAAGTGAGTCATAATCAGAGTCTCAAGGACTTCTCTACTGTTCCTGGTGAATTCATCATTTGATTTCTTGAGAGTACCAACCATATTAGGTTTGTCGTTTCTCAAGAGTTTATAGAGTCTAGCTCCTTCCACAGTCTTTTGGACTGATTCACAGAACTTCCTCCAAGATGTACGTTTAGCTGATCGAACTGCTTTGTTATAATCAGCGAGGGCATTTTTATACACTTGCCACTCGTTGGTCTTCTTAGCTTTCTTGAAAAGCTTTCTTATTCTTTGTCTCTGTTGAGAGAGATCATGGTTCCACCAGACACTGTGGGATTTACATCTCTTCCTCAACAAAGGACAGTTATTATGATACGATTGTACCAGGGCCTGCTGTAACCCATTTACACACAGTTCCAGGTCAACAGTATCATTGATTCTAGTCGGAAGACTGGAAATCGCAGAACGAACGTCCTCGCGATATTGAATCCAATTAGTCCGTTTAGGATTTCTAAACGTTCTATCCCAGTCTATGCTAGTGATAAAAGAAAATCGGATATGCTGATGGTCAGCTATAGATGGTTTCTCATCTACATACCATCTTCTAATCCATTTCCTCAAAATGGAAGAGCCAAAGGTAACGTCGATAACCTCCCTTCTTACCGCAGTAATGAAGGTTGGTCTATTACCTTGGTTAAATAAATCTAAATTATTCTCTAGGATAAAATCGAAAAGGAGTTTACCTCTGAGATTGGTGTCGGTGCTGCCCCACAAGGTATGATGAGCATTGGCATCACATCCAAAGATGATCGCTACCTTGTGAGAAGTCGAAGTTTCCCATATTTTCCTGATGTCGTCATTGATGGGAGAGGTTTCTTCGTATGGAAGGTAGGCCGAGACAAATATTATGTCACGAACCAGACCGTCCAGACGAAGAGTAATTTTCGCCACTGCTAGATCTCTAGAACATAAGTGATACATAGGAAGTGCGTTAATACTGCTTTTAATCAACAGACAAGCACGGGGAGAAGAACAATTAAAATCATAAATTAATTTACCTCCACAGTTGGACAAACCTGATTCCGCCCTTAAAAATCCAGGGCTCCTGAATCAGAGCGATTTGTATGTCCTCAGCTAAGAAGGTATTGCTGAGGTTGGCAACAGCCAATATCTTATGCTGAAGATTTGCTTGCAAGCACTTCAGCATTAGATAACGTTTTGTCAGGAGGTTTTCCTAGAACTTTGGCTTGGATCTGAGACAGTCCAATGTACAAAAGCCATTTTCTGTTACTCAGAATCTTCGCGTCCAGTTCAGGGATGGATAACACAATGGTTGCTCCTTGATCCTCAAGTTTGAGGTTAAGGATATTCTATTGTGTGGACGATATGTCCTTATTCTGAATGTCAATCCTTTTCAGGATATCCATACCAGAATACTTTTTAAACATCGCTGGGAGTTTCAAGATAATCTTGGTGGTTTTGACGATTGTCTTCGCCTCACCAACCAAGAGAACTTGTCCTTCCCAGGGAGTAATACGCTTGACTGTGGTAGTCAGCCAGTCAACTGTGTTCTGGTCGGCACAGAGTAAAATAATAGCCCCAGCCTCCAGACGACAGTATTTGAATTGGGGTCCAGTGCCAGAAAGCATGTCCCCCATATGGTTCATCAGTAGCTCCTGGAAGGCCTCCAACTGCTGCTCATTGAGCTGCTTGTCTGGATAGCCTTCCAGAACTACTGCCATTTTTGTTGTCGTGAGAGCTTCACTAAAGTTCTCAGATTTGTTTTTTTTGTGAAGCTTCTTGTCATCTGATGAAGGAGTATTACCCTTAGACCTGGGTCTTTTGGTCGGGGTGTGCACCTTCCTATCAGATGGCTGAGGGCCGACCTTAGGCATTACTGCCTTAGTGCCCTCCTACCTTTTCTTCCTAGATAGCTGGCGTTTGGCCGCTCTAGAAAGAGATTTTGATAAAAATTTGCCACTACCCTCACCCGAGGTCTCCCGCTCTTCAGTAGGTGGCGCCTCAGGTTTGGGAGTAGCAAATTTGTCAATGTCAGATGACACGACTGAGGTCATTACAACCTCAGCAGTGTCACTTGTAGGATCCCGTTTCCCCGCAGGGTCTTCAGGTGAAAGGGGGGTTTTATTACTATCCATAAAATGGAGTAATAATTGCAGGATAGACGGTCCGTCCCGGGAGTGCCTGCATGCCGGGATAAGGCTATTTACTCCTGAGTGTCGCCAGGTAGACAGGAGGCTCCGTTAAAGACACTATAACCGAAGTGCCATCCACCCTTCAGCACGGGTCGCATAACACCTTGGGTTCGGGAGTTGGTCTGCGTCCCCTTATTTGGTATTCGGGGATGTCCTAAGTAAGCAGCTCAGGATATTCGGCTATCCGCCACCTGCCGACGCACCCAGTAGCCGCTCAAGCCTTGGGGGGCTTGGTATACATCATCAACATTTTCATACCATCTCCCCCTATCCGAAGGCTACCAACTTAACGTACTTCATTCCAGTACATCATGAGACAGGCTTGTCAAATCCGCAAGCTTCGCTCCTTAAATCAATTCTGCTTCTTTTAGCTGATCAGCCACAAAATATACCCCAACGAACACCAGGAAGGCGTCCCGTGTTCGTTTTGACAAGAGGAGAGAAACTAACCTCTTAATTACTACGGGAAACTTCCTGCTATAGACGCACAGAAACTTTTCCGCGCCAGGGCCTGTTTTCACGTGGGCTACGCATCCAAACTTAGTTTGCGCGAAATGTGATGGCCGTTTCAATTGTTGGATGTTGTTACAATATACAGTATAACAATTAACATGTCCATCACATTTCGCATAAACTAAGACTGGATGGACTATAGTTATCTCACAGTCAAATGTCCAAGAACACGCCCCAGGAGAGTTGATCACAACAAGTATTTCACTAAAGACTATAGTGTATTGTTGGTTTCCCCTGTATACCCATTAATACTTTTAACATGAAACGACACTACTATCATTAGTACAAACAAATATTATATTGACATAACAATCCCAATCAATTAACTAAAATACACAACATTGCATGTCACATGATTTATATGGTGACCTAGTGAATGAGATTTGAATCGTATCAACAGTATCTTCAGAAACTGGTGGTCTGCCACTGCCTTTACCGTTAAGCACTGATCCCGTTTCTAGAAAGGGTATCATCTATGATTTAGGTCTCTTCACATCAGGCGGGTTCTTTCCGTAGCGTATACTAAACATTCGCTGCACACGAATCGAGATTTCGTTCCCGCAAGCCATGCAGCACATTCAGCCTTTTCCTTCTGTGTAGTCATTTTGAAGATAAAGCTGCGTCAGCATACTTAGAGGCGATAGTGGTGTACAGAACGCTTATACATAAACATTTTGCGTCTCCAAGTTTACCTGCAAAAAACAATCTTTAGTTACTATCATGGGTAAAATATTATAAACTACTGAAATCTCAGGGTAATCATTTGTGGACACCCTGTATTTCTTATTTCTTTAAGAGTTCCCTTCTGATTAAATAAAACGCTTAAAAATGTATTTCTTATTTTATGATTAAAAAATGTATTTCTTATTCCTCAACGTGGATTGCGTTTCTGCTGCTTTTTTAATGTCTGATAGAGACAAAATCTTTTTTAATTATTATTCTAAAATATTTTTGTACGTTTTTAGTACATTAAAAATGAGCTCTTTGCGTGTCGCTAAAGAATATTGATTTAGTCTTGTGCAATCTGTAATACACATAACAAATATCGTTGAAAGCTCAATTTTTAATTTTATTACACAAGAGTCAATATCAAGGACTGGAGCAAGGCAGTAATGGCGATGGCAATCACAATAATGATAAAGAGTTTTATTGTTTAATATATTAAATGAAACTGTTTTCTTGCTTTATTAAACGTTTTATGGGAAATTTATTAGTGAGTAAAAATTTTGTAGCCATATTCCTAAGTAATAAGTAAAGTGAAGCGTATTTGGTCAAAAATCTACAAAAAACAAATAATGATTTCATTAAAAGTTTCAGTTCTATTAAAAATTTACTTACCTTCCTAATTGGAAAAGTATATCGTTAATCTTAAAACACTGAAAGCTAATAGAAACTCACCACAAGGAAGAACTTTTGACAGGATAATACTGAGTTTAAGAAGACAACTTATTAAATTCCAGAAAGCTACTATAAACACGATTTTTATAGCTTTGATTAATCCAAAAACCAATCGCATGTTGGAAATTGCCTTCAATAAAATAAAACATTGTTAACATTATGACAAGGAAAAGTAACATAAAAACAACGTTTAGACTAAGTTAATGAACGTGTAAGTTAATGAAATGAAGTCATTAATAATTATAAATAAGCATTATGCGCAATGAAAAAAAATTTATATTTTCATGTTTATTAAGATTATTTTTTCTGTTTTACTTTTATAAACGAAGAAACTGCTAAAAAGAGAGAGCCACAATCTCCGTCCCACAGATTTTGATCAACTTTAGCATAAGGTTGGAGAACATCGTAAAGTGAAACGTGTAAAAAGGCCAATTCGCCTTCATTTTTTAAATAATCGAGGTTAAAGGAGTAAGGTACCATCCATAAATTACGTCACACGTTAAGGGGGAGGGAGGGGATCAACAAAGTGACAAGTGGGGGGGGGGGGCGAGTCATAAGCACGGAGATTTTGAATCCCATAGAGATAGAGAATGAGAGAAAAAGGTTCGCGTGAAAAATAAGTGGAGGTGCAGTGACAGTGCAAATTTCAGAGCAGTCAGGTTAGGTATGAGATGTTATTTGTGCTCTCGCATTTAGGTAACACTCTCGTTAATTATAGTCTTTTTGCAATTTCGACCCTCTTTTTCCAATTAGGACCGTTGGTTATCTGTTATTCAAGAGGGGAGGCAAATTAAGGACAAGGAGATTAGAAGCAAGATATTTTGCTTAATTCTCAGATTAATTGCCTCGCGTGTTAGAGAATGAAAAGACCTCATCAATTTCATTTCCATTTCTTTATATAACAGAAAATGTTTTAAAGATGAAATATCTAAAATAATTAAATCTATACATAATCCGTTTTTTTTCTCAAATGTTTAATAGGTTATCTATTTTATTGGTTCGCTGATTTATAATGAAAGTTATACGTTTTTGAATTGAATAATCGATTAAAATCATTTCTTATTGTTCAATTTTATTTTATTTTAATTGTAATTAGGAAATACAAAAACATTTCTAAATGCGCTTTTGAAATAAGACAAAAAGACATCTGCGGTAA
The DNA here is from genome assembly GCA_023313115.1 of Rhysida immarginata. NCBI lineage: Eukaryota > Metazoa > Arthropoda > Chilopoda > Scolopendromorpha > Scolopendridae > Rhysida > Rhysida immarginata. The sequence goes on along the minus strand of JAHWFO010009532.1, from coordinate 37,938 downwards.
AGTTTCCTCAAAGTTTCTTTGAAATATTCCGGTCCTTCATACAGTATCAGCATAGAAGTAAGAAAAAAGTCTGTTTGCAGCACTTGAAATATTCAGAGCTAGCACTGAATTCCACATTGCTATTAGGTTCTGCATTTTCTTGAACATCACAAATAAGTTTAAAAATTATAAGAAGGAGCTGTGATGTGGAACACTCTTTTTTGTGGTAGAAGTTTTCCTTCTATTATAGGCAATCGCAAAGGAAGTCCGTGTCTTGGTCGTCATAGTGCTTTAGGGTATATCTTCTGCGACTGGTCCTGAATCTAGGTGATTAATAATTTCTCTATATTATGAGGAGCAGTTATTGAGTTCATGAAATCATACCGAAAGAAAACGAATACCTGCAAATTATGAGGTTCAGTTCAGCCTGTATCTCCCAAATTTGGGGAGACTAATTGGTTAATTAGGAGGTTTAAACGGGCATTCTAGTGAAGTTAACAGATATAATTATGGCGATATAATATCGCGTTTTGCTGCTAGACGGACAATCGCAGAGTGGCCTAGAATTTGGAATAAAATGAAAGCTCTTGCAAATATCAAGAAGAAAACCCGAAATGAGCTTGTCGAACTTTATGGCGACAATGCTTCATCGTACAGTGTAGTAACAGGTGCGAGTCAAAATGATAGCACCACAGGGGAAAACCACAATTACTCAAAACATAGAAAATATGTAATAACCTATTATTTTTTATTACATTTCTGGTTAACAGAAGTTTTATAATATGTCAATTTCAAAGTCACATTATAATTTTTATCGAAAAAATCAAATAGCATGAATTCACTATCTGTAAATTGACTCAACATGATAGCACCACCAACCCTTTGCACCAATTTGCATACAAGGTAAGAAATTATCATGAGAAATATTAAAACCAAATCATTTTTTCACCCATTTGTTTTGCACTATATCTTACAATGGGTCGTGGTAACCAACTGGCACAGTTTGAAAGAGGAAGAATAACAGAATTACACGAAGCTGGACATTCTCACAGAGAAATTAGCAGAAGACTTGAGCGTTCCCAGAAAATTGTCAGCAATTTCATTGCCCAGAAAGATACTTATGGGACGAAAAAATCAACTGGTCGCCATCCTGTTCTTTCAGCATGGCAAAACAGATTTGTCATAAAAGAGCTTACGAACTCTCATTCTAGGACACGATCTGTTGCATCGCATCCCGCAATTTATGTATCACAGTTCACAGTTGTAAGAACTGCAAGAGCATCTACTTGGCTGGTACACAGAAAAATGACAGTGATGCCTGCGCTGAAACCACAGCACAAGACTAAACGAGTGGGACACAGTCATCTGGAGTGATTGGAAGAAGTTGAATTTAGATGGTCCGGATGGCTGGTCCTACTATTGGCGTGAAGTCAGAAGAGAAGAGTCGCTGTTTTCAAAGCGTCAACAAGGAAGCGGATCATTGATGGTTTGGAGATTATTTTGCTCTCGTGGTAAAACAACCCTTGCATTTCCCCTCTTGTAGAATGTAGGCTGCGGACTATCAGAAGTTATTGGGAGTTCATCTTTTGCCTGTTGCAGAAAATCTTGATGGACCTTTCTTCATATATCGCGAAAACAACCTGGGAATGGTTTCTGCAGAATGAAATAAGTGTCATGGACTGGTCTCCACTGTCCCCAGAATTTAAACCGATAAAAAACTTGGGGGAATCTTAGCAAGAGTCATCTACAAGGATTGAAGGTATTTCAATCCATTGCAGAACTAACAACTGCAAGTGGTTTGACCATAGCCTAAAAATACCAAGTCTCTATACTCCTCTCGAATTCCATAGTAAAAAACGTGCCGTTTTCTGTTGATCTTACAAGCATCCAACGTAACGGATGGCCCCAGAACTTATTGCTAGCGCACGCATCGTTATGATGTAAAATTCTCCAACCAATGGGAAATCGCTTTGTCAGCTGGCTATGTGTCACGTGGATTCCGTCAACGCAAGCGGCTCTCGAGAGAGGAGAAGGCGGATGACGTAGCGAGAGCGCTTGACGTCGACAGTGTCATCCCGAAGGAATCACGTGCTCAGGTGAAAAAGAGAGTACAGAAAAGAACATGGAGGCGACGAGGTGAGGACGGAGAATCATCTCGCAATAATTTTAAGCAAAGAAAAAGCCTGTCTAATGTCTTGGACGGAGCCAGCGAGGTACGACGGAGGCTACGCATCCAGAGAATTACGAGATATGCCGACGAGCGAGTTTAGCAGCGAAGTTGGCTGCAGCTCTAAAACGGCGACGGCGGTCGGCGAGCGACGCCACTGAGATGACTGGCAACGAGGTGACGACCGTTAACGTGGATACGACCAGGGAAAGGACCGAGCCGAACAGCAACCTACAATTGTAAGCGTGATATAGGAAATTTTCTATCATTCGTGCTTCCGAACGCCAACAGCTAACGCTTCCACGAATGCTTACCAGCTGCCCCCCAACCTCGGGAGAAGTGACGCTGGGAAATAGAACACGTCCGTTCACCGAGGATGAAGGAGTTGTTCTTCAGTGGCTGTCTTCTAATTACAATAGGAGCTTTTTATTGAATGCGACTCCATTATTACTGCCAGCGATTAGCACGCAATATCTGACCGTACTACGGGCCAAAATCCAGGTTACTCAATTTAAATTGTTCTATGGAGTATTCCGCCACGATGCAGCTGGACTCTCAGAAGGTAACGAGGTTTTGGGTGTGTTCCCATTCTCCCTAAGCGAATATTACTCGGGAGGAACAGGGGGGATAATACCACAGACTCCGTTTTCGTCCCAGTAACAGAATTCAGTTTATGTCAGAGACTTTGCTTTAAATATTAGTTTTGCCAGCCTAAGTGATGAAGTAAAGTTGCTTCTCATGAAATTTACCTACGGAAAGCGGACGATTATACTTGGTTGCCTACCCTCACCCCGTATTTTGGCAGAGCTGGGGGTATATCTTTTATTGATGCGATTTGATGACATTCGTTAACCAAAGAGTACCGTTGATACGCAGTTTAATCTTTTGTGTGTGTAATGAGATTTGTGTATGAAATGTCAGTGTCTCTTTGCATCAATTCCGCCACTTCATCAATTGTTGTTTTGTCCTGCCTAGAGTAAACGTCAGCGAACAGGCGAGTGCGATTTCATCGTCTGTTAAGCAGCCTAACGAATCTGCAGCGACGATCTAGAGCAATTATCTGCAGGTACCTTCAGAAAAAAGTGTACGATAGTGTTTTGTGGTTTACCGTTATCGACGGCTACTTTGTTTAAACCAGGCGTTTATCGTTCCTGAAGAAAGTGCTTAAAGTTAAAAACAGGCGTTTCCAGACTAGTGTTTAGTGTACGGCCTTAAGAGGTGGATCTCCTGTTTAAGTGTGCTTGAATGGTGTTTCTTCAAATGTGTAAACTATCGTGCTATCGATCATTTTAGTGTCAAGTTCACAGAGTGGTGGTTTGTGTTCATATCTTTTTGGCAAGTTATAGTGTTTGGATAAATTTGTGTGTGTTTAACCCCGATTTAAAGTACTTATGCGGCAAAAGCTAATGTGTGTTGGTTAATAAAACCAGTGACGACATAGTGGCCCATCGGGCGTTAGTTAAGTGATTGAATTAGTTGTGTGGTTCAGCGTGAGAGTGGCGTTCGGCGAATGCGACGTCACCACACTTAAATAAAGTTTCAACGATAAAAACTGAGCCTATCTTCGGTGTCATTGTACTTTGTTGTGTGAGTGCGATTTCTTTTTATGGTGCTTCGGATACGTGTTATCGTAATCAATCTACGCCATCTACGGAGAATCGTCCGTTTTACCAAGTGATCGTTCGAGGGAGCGACAAAAGCAGACGCTCTACTCTTGCCTCAGCAAAGCTCAGCGTTCTGTCTGTTTCGTGTTGACTTCATTCGCCACCTGCTACGAGTTGTACTTCTGGCGTCGAATGTTTAGGTATTCTTGTTGTGACACTACCTCTCCGGCTGGCTAAGTCCGCTTCGAACTTGTGTGCTCTAAAGTGACCGTTTTTCGTTTGGGTGTGGTTCATCCATGCGAACAATTTTTGACTGTTGTCTTGATTTATACGGCGCTATTAATTGAGTGCCCTCTTTGCGTTTTGCACGTCTTTCACTGTACAAACTTTATTAATGACAAATAAAAATTTCCTTATATTTCACTTACACGTTCTGTCTCTTGTCAGTCTCTGCTTTTCCACGTGACACTGTGGTTCGCTTTGAGTGGTCGTAAGCGGTCCAAGATATTTTTTAACTGCGTTACTATTTCGTTTAAAGGCAAATTATTCAAACTTACGAAAAATAATAAGTTTATACCTTGCTTATATAAAAGAAAGAAAAAGAAGAAGCAGAAATACACAACTGTTTATAAAAATCGCAACACCTTGATGGAATAGCCCAATCTGCATTAAATTTGGAGCATTTGCATATCATGGATCAGAAAAGAAACCATTAGATTTTCAGGTCAATACAATGCGTTTTATTGTCACATTAGTATCGGGTGAAACCAACGTGGGATGCAATTACAGCCTCTAAACGTCGTGGCATTGAGTCAAACAAGCTCTGAATAAGGGCCTGGGGAATGTCCTGCCATGCTCTGTCTACACGGGTATACAGTTCATCCACAGTTGCTGCTGCAGGAGTCTGACGAGCCAATCGATGAGCAACCCTGTCCCACACATGTTCGATTGGGTTCATGTCTGGTGAACGAGCAGGCCAGGGGAACGAGGGCGTCTGATGTGCTTGGAAAAAGGCGAGGACATTTCTGGCCACATGCGGTCGGGCATTGTCCTGTTGGAATACAGCGCCTGGAAGGTTCTGCAGGAAGGGGATGACCTCGGGTTGCACAACTTCCCTGATGTACCGGTCACTGTTCAGATTGCCATGGATTCTGATCAGACGGGAACGGCCATGGTAACTGATTGCACCCCACACCATCACCCCTGGCGTTTGTCCTGAATGACGCTGCAGGATGCATTCTGGAAGGTCACGCTCGCCACGATGTCTTCTGACTCGTATCCTGCCGTCATGGTGCTGCAAGTTAAACCTTGACTCATCCGAAAACACAACTTGTTGCCATTCAGCTTGCCACTGTTGGTGTTGATGGGCCCATTGCAACCTGAGGCGCCGGTGGTTTTGAGTCAAAGGAATCCGCAACAATGGTACTCGTGCCATCAATCCTCTGGAAATCAAACGGCGTCGTACAGTGCTAGCAGACATTGTCCTGCCTACTGTAGCACCCCACTGTTGTGCTAACACTGTGGAAGTGGCTGTACGATCTGCTACACACAAGCGATGGAGGTGTCTGTCATCTCGCGGTGTCGTCGTGCTGGGTCTTCCTGAGCCTGGTCTTCGGTGTGCCCTGTTCTCTTCGCTCCACTGCCCCCATGCACGCGTAATTGTCGTTGCATTACGTCCTACACGAAGAGCAATGTCACGATACGACCATCCCGCTTCACGCAGACCAATTATGCGTCCTCTTTCAAAGTCTGTCAGCTGTTGATATGGTACCCTTCGTCGTCGTCGAGGCATGGTGTTCTTTCAAGCAATTACTCTGAAAATCTAATCATTTATACTCTGACCCATTGTATGCAAATATTGCAAATTGCATATGGATTAGACCATTCCATCAGGGTGTTGCGATTTTTATAAACAGTAGTGTATATAGTGATTGGAAAGTTAAAGCGAAATTTCTTGAAAAATACACGCGGTCTAATTCAATCGTGATTTCGACGCATACCGCTAGGTGGTGGTTGGTCATGTGCAGATGGAAATCACAGTAATCAAAGTAAACATGTACAGACTTCGTATTATTAGGCTATGATTTAACCGTCACCATGAGTAAAACAAAAGATCTGAGTGACTTCAAGCGCGGAATGATAGTTGGCGCCCGGCGAGGTGGACTGAGTATTTCCGAAACCGCACGTCTTCTAGGCTTTTCCCGAACAACCATATCAAGATTTACCAGGACTAGTTAAACAACCAAAAAACAACCAGCCAGAGACAAGCCTATGGTCGCAAACGACTCGTCGATCCAAGGGTGAGCGTAGGATGGGAATGCTTGTTCGTGCGAATAGAAACGCCACGACTCGTCAACTAACCATGGAGCACAACATTGGACCGCAAAATAACATCTCTGAACGCACTACACGCCGTTCATTAGCAAAGATGGACTACAACAGCTGACGGCCAGTCCGGCTACCTTTGATCTCCACCGAAAACCGCAAAAAACATCTCGAATTTGCACGTGATCACTAACACTGGACCGTCGACGACTAGAAGATGGTCTGCTGGTCGGATGAATCCCGTTTCCCATTGCACCATGTAAATGGCCGACGCAGAATTTTGAGACACCAGCACGAAGCGATGGAACCCATCTATCTGGTTTCCACAGTTCAGGCTGGTGGAGACTTTGTAATGGTCTGGGGAATGTTTTCTGACATACTATTGGTCCTGTGATAACTGTAGAACAACGCCTTAATGGTCAGGGCTACCTGAAAATTGTTGCCGACCACGTTCTTCTCTTCATGACTACTGTGTTTCCCCTATCAGGACACTTCCAGCAGGAGATTGCTCCGTGTCACAGGGCTCGTATCGTCATGGATTGGTTCCACATCCCGAATACTCTCTTCGTTTTAAGAAAAAAACACATGACTGAGTGGGGAGGTACTTTGGTCGGAGCAAGGCAGAGACCACGAACTCTAAAAAGTAAATTGTTTCCACTGCGTAACAGACTCTATTGCTAATCTGAATAGCTTTTGTTTTTCATGAGAATCAACGTGAGAGCGGAAGAGACGAAGTGAGTGGGTGAGGTGCTTCAGGGTGAGAAAACGCAAGGACTCAAAGATTCAGCGAGTAAGACACTTGGGAAAATCAAGTTGCTCCAGTAAGAAAGAAAAATTGAGTGAATAAAGCGTTTATAAAAATATTTTGGAAAAAAATATTTTAAATGGAAATTTTATCGAGAAAGAAGAAGCATATGGTTTAAGAAGGCTAAACATATACAGAAAAAGATTTTAGTAAAGAAGAAGTTCAATAAGTAAAGAATTGGAAATCCAATTAATTTTTTTTCCCTCGATTAAGGAACAAGGCAGAGATGGCAGGATCAAAAAGGAGTAAAGAAACAAAAATGGCGGCACAAGAAAATTTACGGACGTGGCTGACAAAGGAGCGGTACACGAGTCAGAGTGTGAAGACTGTAGGCGAGTATGATAGTGATTATTTACAATTAATTGATTCGATAAAAGAATGGGACGAGAATCAAAGAATTATAGCCTACGCAGAAGATTTAAGACGTAAATTAGAAAAAGAATTAAAGAGAAGAAGATATGAAAGTTTAGAGATTTTCATAAGAAAAACTGGTCCGAAGAAGAGGAATTAGTGGCAGAAGAGCAAATCGCTTCCGAGTCCGTAAGGGGTCTACTTGTAGCAAGTAAGGCGAACGAAAGGAAAGAGAAACGGAAAAAACGGAATACAGGAAAAAAAGAAACTAATGCTCAAACTATAGACAAAGAAACTGTTAGGTCAGAAGAGTTAGTCAAATAAATGGGGTTAAATAGCTCAAATCAAGTTAAAATTAAGCAAGAGCCAGAGTCGGAATTTAATTTAATAGAAATTAAGAAAGACATTCCATATAGACTAAACGAAAATAACTATTTGACAGTTAATGAAGATAGGTTGTTAAGCAAAGAGAAAATTAATAAAAATCTAGGCAGCATAAGATTGAATGAGGAAGGTATGAATCGGTCAAAGGAAAGGGCTGAAATAATAAAGCAATTCATCAAGGAAAAATGTACGACGAATGACTACAAGGCAGTAGTAGCATTCTCCGTAGCAAACGCCTGGGGAATGATGAGCGAGGAGCTTTATTATAATTGTCTAGAAGAGACTGCAGCCAAGATTAAATTATAATGCGCTAGAAAATATTTTGAAGAGAATTCTAAAGGAAAATCTAGTATTCCAATGAAAGTGAACTCCAGCAAAGATAATAAGAAATTAACCAAAAGGAGTTTAGAAGCGTATAAAGTAAGATGGTTTGAATTAAAAATAATAATTAACCCTAAGGAAATAATATGGCCGGTTATGAAAGATTTAATAGCTAAGGAAGTTAAATCGTTCACATTTAATTACCAAATGCAGAAGGTAATAGATTTTCAAGAAATAAATAGCAAGCATGAAGAGAAAATTTGGGTAATTAGTCGACCTAGTTATGGAGCATGGGCGTCAATAGGGTTACAAAGAATGTAGTCCAAAGAAGGCGTAGAATGGAGCACGATAAGTCCTGAATCAGAACCCTTTGAGGAAACATTAGTATTTCAGAAGATAAGTGATCTGAGTATGAAGGAGAAAACCGATAACGATTCCACAATGCCAAGAGGAGGCACAACTGGCACTTGGATAAACGGAACGCAAGCTGATAATACGTTAAATCCCGAAGAGTTGACAGGAAAGAATCAGTTTATAGATGAAGAAAATTTACGGAAGCTCGCAAATAAGGAAAGCTCACAAAATAAGAGTAAACAGGATTATTATTATCAGGAGATCGGTGTTCTGAACCAGATCATAGAGAAGCAGGAATCCCATGTAAGAATGTTAGCAAGAGTCATTTATGAACAGGATAAGTAAATAAATGATCTACAACGAAGGATAGAGCAATTAGTTGAAGCTAACAACGAACGGGTTAAGCAGCAAAAATTTGAAGAGCATAACCAATTTGGAATAATTTAGTAAATACTTCATTGGCTAAGATAAATAATGAAAAGAGAACGGGAAGTTACATTAATCAGAACGAAAAAAAGAGTTGATAGTGTAATAAGGAACCTAGTTAATAAGGCAAAACCAAGAGGTTAAACTTAGGCGCTCCAGTAAAGATAATGGTCAAGAACAGAGACTTAGAAGGAGAGCAAGTAAAAGATGAAGAGGAGTTAGCCACTAAAATATTATATAATTCCAAGCTTCTTTCAGTACAGCAATCGATCTCTCCACCACGGACAAGCTCACAGGAAGGATTAATCAGCATTTGAGAGATCCAAGATGACAGAAGTTACCAGAAAAATTATAGGGAAGGAATATGGTATAGACAAGGATGGGGAAGCTGGGATTCACGTTAGAAGGACAGAAATAAGAAAGATTTTATTCGAATAAAAGATTTGAAATCTTTTCAGAAAAAGAAGAAAGGCCGCAATCGAAAATTGAAAATTTTCAATGCGGGCTCGGCAGCGGGATGATGTCAAATCCTCGAAGGAGAAGATTCGTTAAAAATCGTATTTCCGAGGCTTTGACATGGAGAAAGCATAACTCAAGTGCTCCAAAGAAAGGAACACCCCCGGCTGCAATGGACTCGCGGAGAAAAGAGAAACTCGAAAGAAAAAAGGTCGATGCGACGCAGAATCCTCGAGAGCGGGGTAAAAGGAGAGGACGGAGAGGATGAAATCGGAAAGTACGTGATCCTCACCCGATTTGCAACCATGGACCCGCTGCCCGCCTGCATAATCGCCGATCCTACACTGCTGGAATGGGCTAACGTGTGATTGGCCAATATTATTGGCTAACGCTATTGCATGTGATGGCGGGCGCACTTGGATACGATCAGTGAACCTATGTTCTACATATTATACTTATATTGACTTATCATAATTCAGTATTCCAGATAAAAAAATGACTTGTGATTCACCGGAGGATTTACCACTTGATTTCCATTAAAAGGAAATATCGCACGAAAACAGTACACGTGTATGCGCTTTAGAAATTTACAAACAGTCGTACTCAGAGAAGCCCATGGAGTATACATTAATATATATATTTACATTAAATAAATATTAAAAATATATACTCCATGCAGAGAACTTTCTAAAACAGTGACTCTCAACTACTACCGCGAAAAATTAGCAACATTGTATTTTTAGGTAATTTGGAAGCATTAACAAAATATTAACAATAATAAAGTCTTAAAAAGATCAATACACTTCTCAACGTTGAGCAACATGAACTTAGAATATTGCATTGATTTTTTTGCGATCTAAACAAGTGAAACAAGAAATTAAGCCTCCCGAGGAAGGTATAGGAAAGTAGCGGAAGCCCTGAGTTCATCTCTTTTTTTTTTTTTAGCCGGCCAGGCGGCCGAGAGGGCTAGGGCGTAGATTTTCTAGTTGGTTTGTGTTTGTCCCGGGCTGCGTACAGATAAAATTTGTGTAAAAGGCGCAAAATGACCTTAGTAGTCGACGCCAAAATTTCTTACTTACTTAGTTTTCAAATTCGCTTATCCGTTAGGGTCGCGGGGGCGCATGTCCTCCCTGGTAATACCCAAGCGACTCAAACCCAAATTCTCCATGTAGTCTCTACCCACCGGCTTGGAAAATAATGCCTAGGAAGACCAGTTTGCGGCATCCGTATCACGTGGCCATACCAGCGCAAGTGAGATCTCTCAATGCTGAGAAATAGCGGCTCAACACTTAAAGACTCCCTTATTGTGCTGCTGTGCACTCTATCTAGTAAGGTAACACCTGCTACACCTCTCAGAAATCTTTTTTCAGCCGCTTGTACCCGCGTTCGCACACTTTCGGTCATTATCCAAGCCTCATGACCATAGGTGAGAATGGGGACAAAGATAGATTTGAAGACGGAGAGCTTGGCTTTGTTACCAGCTCGCGTTTCGTTACCACGGATCGCCACAGTTCACGTCTGACACTGCTTGCTGCACCCATCCGAGCATCCAATTCTTTCTCCTGCCGTCCATCACTCGTGAATGCAATCCCGAGATACTTGAATTTCTCCACCTGTCTCAGTGAGGCTCCCCTAACATGGAGAGCGCACTGAGCAGGCTGTCTTGAAAGGACCAGAACCTCAGTTTTAGCCACACTGATCTTCATCCCAGCAGCTTCACATTTGGCCGCAAACTGGTCTAGTGCTGAAGGTTCGTGCGAGAAGACCCAAAGAGGACAAGGTCTTGTTGGGTTGGGGTCCCTGCTGACCGAGTCACGAGGACCAAACGGCTTGAAAGAAGCCACGACCTAGGGGTGGTTTAATCTGCAAAAACAATACACGGCTCTTATCATGGCAAGTCAAAGGTTGTGGCTGCAATTGCTTTCACTGAGAATTTTTCGAAATCTTTAATAATTAATGCATTCAAATAAGCCGTGTATGCGAATGGACGCGTGTAGCCGTTTCGCTGAAGCGATGCGTGGAACTTCGCCCGAGCGTTTAGAACTGCAGGGAGCGTGCAGGCGTCAAGGGGGTGACTCGGAGAATGGGTCCCGGATCCACATGGGCAGAGTGTCGTATTTTTAACGAGCTTAAACCGCGCTAAATAGTCCAAGAAGGGACCGTGGCCTGTGATCATTTGAATTGTTCGGGGGTGCAAGCCGATTGTATCGGTCGAAACCCTCGGCAGAAACTGGTGAACCGGTCTCCCCTTCGTGGAGTTATCCCATTCCCTTTGCCGTGTGTTAAATGCTTCCCTGTACAGAGAGCTCCTAAGATGGCTGACCGGCGGTTTAATTCCAAGAATCAAACTCGCCGGGGAAAGCAATGCCGCCTTCTTTGCGGCCACATCAGCCAGCTCGTTGCCAGGGATACCTGCATATGATTTGACCCATCGTAGGCTTATGCTGCTGAAATCGACTGCCAGCAGTAAAGCAGTCCTGGCAGCGATGGTCTGCTAGGAGGAACCTCTGTTGCTCGTAATTGCTATAAGAGCCGCCAGCGAGTCTGACAACACCGTAGCCGACTTCACTGGCGCGACTTTCGATTGATTGAGCCACGTCAGTGCTTCCCTAATGGCCTGCACCTGTGCTTGAAAAACCGAGCAATTAGGTGCCAAGCTGAAGGTCTGTTGTTGAGCCACGGTGAAGCCTTCCAGAACAACAAAGTCTCCTCCTGTCTTACCGCCAATATTTGACCCATCTGTGTAAATTTCAATGTCGATGCCAGGGCTGCTGTTGCCATCACACAGTACCTCGATGCTGCGGGCCTCCCAAAGTGGTGGTTGGGAGGAGAATGCGGGTGGGGCCTCATACTCCAGAAAGCCGCTAGTGCGGTGTTCCTGGAATCTATGGTGGAGGAGTGCTGGAAGATGAAGAGGTGGGCAGCCATTAATGACCTGTAGGGCCTCCGTGGAGACCATGCGGTAGGCTCTCGCCAGGGACAAAAGAAAAGGTCGCTGGGCAGTCTGGAGACGCCTCCTTGGGTGCATGATGACGGCCTTTTGGCCCCATATCTCCGCTCCGTACAGCAGCATGGTTGATGATGTTGATCAGCAGAGCCTTGCGTGCCCTGGTAGAAAGACCCCAATATTTTCCTGCGAATATAAATATTCGTTGCCGCTCTTTTGCAGAGGAAGGAGATGTGGCCTACCCAGCTTCCCCATGCATCCAGTATAAAACCAAGGTACTTGATGGAATCAGTTTTATTCCCTATAAGCATTGTTGCTGGTCTTTCTCGCAAGGCTCTGTACGGAGGGACATATAGGCAGCCAAATTTATCTGTATTGTAGTCCAGACCGCAGCTTGTCGCCCACCGCTCACATCGGATCCAGGCTCCGGTGAGAAGGAGTTGCAGCCGATGCACTGTGGGGGCGGAAAGTACATCGCCCCCCAAGAGGACAAGGTCGTCAGCAAAGAGCAACCTCTCCACCAGGCAGTCGCCCACGCGAAAACGCTCATCGCCTCGGCTGCCCCTGTCTATCCAGTCCATAAAGATAATGCAAAAGAGGGGCGACAGTACGCACCCTTGGCGGAGTCCAACACCCATGGTGAACGGTTTGACTTAATGCCATTTACCAAAGCTTTCGTACAGAGACATGATAGCAACCAGTAATTGCCCATCCACTCCATACTCTTGCAACACTTGCCAGAGCTTCGCCCGAGGAACTCTGTCATATGCTTTTCCGAGGTCCACAAAGCAAGCGTAGACCTCTTTTGCATACTCCCAGGATTTCTCAAAGATTTGCCTTAGAGCAAAAATGTGATCCGTCGTGCTTCGGCCAGGTCGGAAACCACACTGCTCCCCGACAGTTTGGAGTCGACTATTTCCCGACTTCTCTTCTCCAGACACTTAGCGTACACTTTCCCAGGAATGCTGAGCAAAGAGATGCCTCGATAATTTTTGCAATCTTACCAATCTCCCTTTTTGAAGATAGGGATCACAATTCCTGTCTGCCATTGCTTAGTGTCCTGTCCAGATATCCAAGCAACCTGACACACTCCAGTCAGCTACAGGATACCATCCTGATTTAAGGCCTTTAACATCTCGGACCGGATTTCATCATCACCTGCACCTTTGCCAGTCTTCAGGGACTTAATTGCCCATCTGACTTCTGCTTCAGTGATACTACCGTGACTTTTCTCCGCTCCAAAGTGCACCTCATGTGCCTCAGTTGTTGCTGTCACCGGATTAAGAAGAGATGCAAAGTATTCCTTCCACCTTTGCAACACGCTCTCCTCCGTTTTTAGAAGTCTCCCATCTGAACTCTTAATGGTTTGTGATGAAAGAGTCTTCTTTCCACAGAGGCGGCGCACGGTCTGCCAGAATACGTTGTTTGCCGAATCATAGTCTGCCTCTAATTTCTCCCCGAACTTCTCCCAGGCCTTGACTTTAGCTGTTGATACTGTCTTTGCTGCCGCTTTTTGCTCAGTGTACCGCACTCGACTCAGCATAAGTTGACTTATTTGACTTATTTGCTGTTAGCCAAAATTTCTAACAAAACCAATCTTCAATTTTTTTATTATTCTTGCATCTGCACTTTTAAATCTTATCATTTTTTCAATTAAAATAGATTTTTTCGAACCTTGTATTTAGAAAATATAAAAAAACCCTATCTTCTTTCCTTTCTCAATATTTTCGATCGAATGATATATTACACCCTATATGTTGCCATAAATTTCTTAAGACCAAGTGATTACCACCCCCCACAACTCCGACCCTATTGAGACAATTTTGTCCAATCTTTACAGTAATGTTGACCTTGCTTAGAGGAATCTGCATACCGAATTTCACTCCTTTATATGCATAAATACGCGTAGACCTTTTGGTCCCCTCTAATTTCCGCCCCCAGTGGGCCAATCAAAACCAAATAAAATAGTGAAGGTGCACATGCCCATAGTAAGTTACATTCTGAATTTTGTGACGTACCAGGTGAGCTGGTAGTCACGTGTGTCTGGCGGAGGGTGGGGGGGTTATATGGAGATTAAAAAGTGGCTTACCTGTATGAGTGAATAAAGTGTTTGTAAAAAATGGTTTTGCATATTTGTTTGTTGTTTGTGCGTATCCGTATTGTTGTAGCGGTTGTTGTTGTTTATTGTTGCGAGAAGTGTGAATGTTTCGTGTGTGTGCTCTGTTGTCGGCTACAATTATTAGTATCGTTTTCGTGTTACGTACCCTCCTATAGGGTATTGTTGTGTGAATTCCAGAGAATAAGTGTTTGTGTGTGATTGTTTTTTTTGTTGCGCGTGTTTTTGAAGTTGTTTTATTTTTTTTTATGTAAAAAAAATAGGTATTCCAGAGTCGGCCTCTGAACAGTGTGGACGTGAAAATGAAGTCTCCATGTTCGAACACAATGTTCAGAAGTTCGAGCTGGAACAGTTGTGGTTCTTTTATTCTATTTTATTCTTTAAAATTAATTATAATTAGTGCACAGTTAATGAGAATAAATTTCAATTGTCATGGTATAATTTTGAATTAAATAAGTGTCAAGTAAATTACGAGGGTTAGCGAAGCAAATGAAGATCAGGCAAAATGGAGATGCAACGATGTCCGACGTCGTGGTTAAGGAAGAGTGATGACTTCGCCCGTTCTGTAAAGTGCAGAGTTTAATCATATGGCTGTCCTGGTTGACATTGTAACAGGTGAAAGACAGGAATCCCGGTGAGTGGTATCTTTTCAATTTTGTATATCGACGCAAAGAGCGACGTGTTGAGCAAATATTGAATGTTCGAACTAGGCGTGCATACGGATCCTCCCACCGGAAAACACGTGAAATAAAACGAAACATTTAAACCACGCCCGCATGTTGACTTTAAACCGTCATAACAAAAAAACTTTTAAGATAATCTTGTTCTTTTAGAGCATTGTAAACTCTCCTTCTGTCATAGTACAATGTGATTAGCGACCGGGTTTTGTAAAAAGAAAAACTTGTATGTAGCTTATAATACAATTATGCCTATGAATGCTCTTGTTGAATCTGAGGAGAGAGCCGTAGCATCAGAACTAAAAGAGTGGTAATCTTGAGTCCAGTGTACGCACCGTAAGATTTTAAGAATACGTGTTGCGAAAATAAACACTGAATGTCTCTTGAGCTTGCCAGTGGCGATCATAAAGAATCATAAACTTGATCTCGCCGCGTGGAGTGAGCATTAGTCCTCCCCTTTTATTCAGAATCCGGTTGCTCAATATAATGGCATACTAACTCAGATTCAAGTCCCGGGTATTTGAAGTGTACGCGATTCCGTTTTAGAACTAAGTAATGTTACGTTATAGTGCATGCTAACGTTGCACGTGATAGTGCTTGTGGGCCCTTAGAAATATTATCATAAGATGTATGTATTTATGCGATCTAATGTATGTGAGAAAAGAAAATACGAATAAAAGGTAACTTAACCCAAGCTCTCGTTGTTCTTAATAAATGCACTCTGGTGCATTACCTGGAGGGTGGGATCATCACAATTTCAACCTTCTACATCAAAAAGTGCGGCAATTATGAAGGGGACGGACGGACGGACAGACAGACAGACGGACATTGTGAAAACAATAAGTAGCTTCATTCTTCCGCTACTTAATAATGAGAGAAAAAAAACAATCCTCAAATTTTTCATTATAATTCTATTGGTAATTGATGTCTGCAATCTGAATATAATAATATAAGAATAAATACATCAATCTTTTAGGCCTAATAAAATGTTTAAATCTAAAATTGTAAATATTTATTTAAAATATTTAGGAGTGCCAGTTATTTTTACATATTACAAGAGAAAAAAAAAGGTTTAAAAACACTATTCCAAAATATCAAGAAATACATGATGTCTATATTTTAAGTTATTCATTATAAATAATGCAAAGATTATTATATATAAAATATTTTTAAAAAAATCATGTTAATTTAATATAGGTATAATAGAGTACTGGATATGAGGTACTGGCTCTCAAAAATGGTATTGGAAATTGCCATTTTTAAAAAAAAATATTAAAAGGTGTTCTACATTAGAAAAAAAAGGTTGAGAAACACTGTTGTAAAATATCAAGAAATTTGTTTTCATTTTACTTTATTCTTTAAAATACTCTATGTATTTTTTTTTTACAAAAAATTCGTGTAAACCTAATGAAAAATAGCCTACTCATTATGTGAAAAAATATGTCGTCTATTTGGATGCTAATTGTCTGTGTGGATGCTAATTTATAACAGGTTATAATTTCATGATCAAGAGATGTCATTACTGCTGAAGCATGTCTGCATAACTGTCCAGTCTGGCCGTAGGTGCAGGAACAAACTCCGTGAGTTATGTCAACAGTGTATTCACGGTCTCCAAAAAATATCATTGGATAAAATGATAAAAAAGATAAAAAGTTATGCATTCTGTTTTGCACGCTTTGTTGCTCCAGGATGTTTGGTGGCATAAACACAATCTTGAAGATTATGCAGAGCCTTTCTTTTCCTAGATGGAAGGGATCCCAAAGATGCATAGTCGTGAGACTTGAATTCTTGTGGGCAAAGTTTGATAGCTCCTCTTTTCCGACCTGTAGAGATTTTGCTCTTTCCAGACAAGCATTCTTTCCTTCTACTTATTGCTGTAGGCTGAACACCAATTATAGTAGCATGACTTCTTCTAACAGTTTTCTGTTTGCTAGATTTTGGAGCACGACCACTATACATCTGTAGTTAGTGTAGGTGTGAAGAGACGAGATTAGACCTGTTTCAGTGACAGCATATTTTTTACAGTTCATAAAAATTTTTCGAACTGCAGGAACGAAAGTTTCTGGATTATTTCCCAAACCTTCCTCAATTCGTGAAAAACAGTTTTTTAAACTCCTATTGCTCTTCAGATGTCAGCTCTAGAACTTCCTTAGGTTTAGAAATAATCTTTTGAAGGTGACTTTTATTGTTGGTTTCAATATTTTGTCCCACAGTTTCTTGAAGTAGGCATAATCTGACAAATTTTCTTTCTCATTCGTGCACGTATCCAGCGGCAAAAACCAATTGCGGGGTAGAGACTGCCCCGTGGCTACAAAAAACATCACCTCTTTTGTCTGTGTGGATGCTAATTTATAACAGGTCATAATTTCATGATCAAGAGATGTCATTACTGCTGAAGCATGTCTGCATTACTGTCCAGTCTGGCCGTAGATGCAGGAGCAAATTCCGTGAGTTATGTCAACAGTGTATTCACGGTCTCCATTTGTGTTAGAGACAATATACGTACAGTTCAGAATCTGGCCATACTTTTCGTGTTCTACCTTCGAGGATTTCGGTTTGACGGGGCAGCATTTTCCGTAAAACAGACTTTGCATATCTTCCATTGCAAAAATCAATGAGTCTCTTTTCTGTGTAGTTTTCGTAGCATGTTAAAATGTAGTCAACAAGCTATGATACATTAAAAGCCATTACTCTGCCTAGTATACAGTCCTTTAGAATCCTGAAGACAACTTCCACATCGTTAGATGTATTGCTTCCTCTGAGCGTGTAATTTTGTCGATGACAAGTTGCCCAATCCCTGCAGTTTAACCACATTTTCGCATAGTGGTTAATAAACTGAGGATATTTTTTTGCTGTCTCGGAAGATAATAAAATATTGTGTCTTTCATTTGCACCATTTTCATCTAATGCATATAACACGTCTTTAAACAGGTAGTACAGTTCTTGGCGACTAGTTGAGTCAATGTAATGTTTACGACCACAAAGCCAGGACTACATTGCCATCAAGCAGTGGAATTGAGAGAGAAGAGTAGTAGAATTAGGGAAATTTTCTTTAAGGGCTCTCTTTCTTTCAAGTCATTGTCTATTAAAAAAAACTTTGGGTCCCTCTGATCCAAAAAAACGCTTTTCAGGAAGTATCTCCTCTTTTAGACAGTTCAATGCTTCATCAAACAAGTTCGTACTTTCACTGTCAGATGTTATTACTACCAATGGCAAACCACCAGCCGCAGTAGGAGTTACAAAGACGTAGACTCGATGCCTCAGTTTATCCATGGCACCAGAAGCATCGACCATCACAAGTTCACTCGTTTGACTCACTGACATATGTACTCTTGCCATTATAGGAGTGCAAATAGTAATAAAATAATACCCATCGTCCGTCCTTACAAGTTTTGCTTTTCCTCCACTTGATGCTTGTGTGTACTCCTGAAGTTGGTGCTCCAATGTTGTAAACACTGCGTCTCCAAAAATGTTGCCATACTCAGCAGCAAATTCCTTTTCAAATAACTTGTGAACGACAGACATTGTAGATACTTAATAGACATCAGATGCTACTTTATAGTACTCGTGTCCGTGTTCAAACAGCAATTCTGAGGAAGCATTGTGTCCTTTAAGGAAAAGGTTCTTCAGTTTCTCCTTAATTAATAGTAGCTGATAGATCCCTGTGTTTAAATGCTTCAGCACTATTTATTCCATGATTGTGGCTACCTTTATAGGTCACTATTGTTGGCCACTCATTAAGAAGGGGGTCAGCATTTTTTGCCTTGGATTGTGTTTTGAATTCCAGTCTGTAAATATTAGATAAAACTTACAATGGTGCTGGTTATTATGGTTTTAATAATATGCTACATGCAATACATACATGTACCTCCTGACAATGATCTGCAACAATGCAGGAGAATTAGTGTTCTTAGAAGGCCCAGCTCCTGATACTCTTCTGTCTGTTGCATGTTGGCATCGCATGTCAACTTTGAAAAGATTAATTTCACCAGTGTCGGGATATGTTCTTGCTTTTCTCCATGTAGTTTTGCTACACTGACTATAAGCATCTAGCCAGACCTGAAGTTTTAAAAGAAAAAAAAATACATGACAACTTAATTATTGTGTGTGTGTTATTTACTTGTTGGCATTAACTTTTTATAATTTTTAGGGTTCTCTACGTCCGAATGAAAAAACGGAACCCTTATAGGTTCACTCCTGTGTCTGTTGTCCGTCTGTCACAGCCAATTTACTCCGAATCTATTGGACCGATTAAGTTGAAATTTGATACACATATGAATTTCTGTGACCCAAATACAGACGTGTAAAGTAAATAAATGAATTTTATATATGAGGGGTCACTTTTGGGGGGCAAATTAGAAAATTAAAAAAAAAAGTTTTGCAAACTGTGCTGTGTGACATATCAAATAAAAGGGCTTTTTATGTGGGTTTCAAATATATTTTTTTATAATTTTAAAATAAATAGTTTTAAAATTATTTAAGAAAAAAAGATGAAAATTGACTATTCCCCCACCCTTATCTCCGAAACTACTGAGCCTAAAATTTCGAAAAAATACAGAAAATAGTTCCTTACTTATAGATTACAGGAAAACCTATAAGAAGTCTATGGTCTTAAAATAACATGGTAAATCTCTCAATATTGTTCTATCGGTCAGTATCTTCAGCTGTTCCTGAAACTGATACAGAAACTGTTTTGGTCGAAATAAAAATTAGAAATTGAAAAAAATAAATATAATGAACGTAAATACATTAGCAATAAAAGACAAATATAAAATAAATGAGTTGTTTTTTAATACTCCTCTCATACAAGCTCTGTCCTCGTATATAAAATGCTAAGTCCTCCTGCTCCATGCCAGTTTCCATAGTGCCAAGCAACAATCCAACCTTTATTGTTTCCAACAAACGAAAAAACATTGATTGTTAAATTCCGAATAAATGCTGACGTCATAGTTTTTTATATAACTACTATATTATACCGAGCAGACTCGACCGCCATTACGGAACCCACTTGTAATAGTAATGCATGCTATATGAGCGAGAATTTTTATCTAACTGATTAAAATCTTTACGAAAATGGCTAAAATTGGAGGAAATGGAAAGAGCAGTGTCAGATTAGTATATGCATGTGCGATGGAAGGCTATTATTACCAACATTTCGAAGACATTTTAATGTTTATATGTCAAAAGAGCATAATGTTGCATCATCTCGTCAAGAGAGATCGGCCTCGGTGGCTGAGCAGGTTGCGTGATCGCCTCTGATGCCCGAGTACGCGGGTTCGATCCCGGCCGAGGACGACGAGGATTTTTCAGGGGTAAATCCTGAGATCACGCACTTCCTTCGGAAGGGAAGTAAAGCCGTTGGTCCCGTGTAGTCGTTTGCCGGCTGCACGTTAAAGAACCCTTGCGAGGCAAAATTTGCGGCCCCTAAAACGCCGTCCTGAAATGACCATAGCAGTTGAAAAGGACGTTAATACCAAACAAACCAAACCAACCAATCGTCAAGAGAGGGGCATATAAATGAAGCTAGGAACATGTGTAATACCGTGTAATCGTCTTGCGAGACGCAAGGGGAATACAGAACGCGAATCGCTAGACATGTTTCCAGTTTCGAGCTATGGAGCGAGTATCAGCGAAACAGCAGCATTCGTGGGGTGCTCAAGAGCAGCCGTCGTTAAAGTATTTAAAGACTGGACGGTTAGCCGGAAGACGAGGTCTGAACGTTCGCGTTGTGGCCACCCGCGGATGGTTGATGATCGGACAGAACGGAGACTGTCACGACTGGTAAAGGATAACAGAAGGGCAACTGTGCATCAAATCACTGCTGACCTTAATCAGGGGTCCTCCAAAACGGTCTCTGAATGCACTGTCCGCCGGACACTGCATCGCATGGGATACGGAAGCCGAAGACCTCTCCGCACACCTTTGCTGTCTGCAGCCAACAAGCTCAAACGACTTCAATTCGCTCAGGAGCACAAGGACTGGACTATCGAGCAGTGGAAACAAATCATGTGGTCTGACGAGTCACGATTCCAGTAACATCATGCAGACGGCCGCATGAGAATCTGGCGGAAACAACACGAAAGCATGGATCCCGCATGCATGAGTACAACCCTTCAGGCCGGTGCGGGCAGTGTTATGGTCTGGGGAATGTTTTCCTGGCATGTGTTGGGTCCGTTAATACGTGTTGAACAACGTCTGGATGGCACAGCATACCACCGTATCGTCGCCGATCAAGTCCACCCTGTCATGTTGATGGCGTACCCCAATGGAGATGGCTACTTCCAGCAAGACTATGCGTCATGCCACAGAGATCTTATTGTGCAGGCTTGGTGTCAGATTCCTCCCACCACCTTCCAACATCTCGTGGAATCAATGCCATCAAGTATTAGAGGCAAAAGGTGGCCCAACGAGATACCGACAGGGTGGTCATAATAATATGCTCACTCAGTGTATATTAATGTATATAATTAATTTTTTTGCTTTAATTATAGTAATCGTGCAATATATCCCCAAAACAGTCTGCCGAGAAAATTATAGCAATAAGAGAGAGAAAATCGCCAAAAAAGCAGAAAAAAAACGAGCCCAACATGCTAGTTTCACTGAAGACCAAAGTTTACATTTAACAGTTGTAGATACCCTTCTGTGTTAGGCTAATTATTGAGAAATTGACAGTAATGAATTTTGACATTGTAAAAGTCTCGCTTTCAGAGTGACAGTGACTTTTTTACGTTTGACAGTCCTGTAACAGACGATTTTTTAAAAATAAAATTGAACTTACAATTTGCACTGTTGTGGCAACTGTCGTGCGGCGGGCTTTCGAATAAGATCATAAGCAAGTAACGCAATTATTTATCGGATGCTCGGATCGGTACGCAAGCTTTGTCAGACGCGATTGTGGCGATCCGTAATAACAACACGAACTAGGGAAGAAAGCCAAGCTCTGTTTTCAAATCTATCTTTCTCCCCATTCTCAACTCGGGTAAAAACATGAAAGAGTACGGTCGCGTGTACTAGCGGCAGAAATAAGAATCCTGAGAGGTGGTAGGTGATACCTTACTACATAGACTGCACAGCAGCACAATAAATGTTTAGGTGTTGAGCCGCTACTTTACCGCACTGAAAGTTTTCTGTTGCTTTGGTATGGCCACGTGATGCTACAAACAGGTGATAGTAGGCAGTTGATTTTTTTCCATGCCGATGGTTATGTAAGATACCAAGGGCTTAGATTTTTCCATATTGTCTTGCCACCTGTTTCTGAGTTCGTGTTGCTTGGGGGCTCGCACCTGATAGCGGAAGATCACGAGCGCTGGAGATCCTCCATAGGGCCCCTGTCTTCGCGACCCTAAGCGATAAGCAGTTTTGAAAAATAAGTAAGAACATATTCTTCAGCATTTTTTTATTATTATTGGCAGTCGGGTCAATTGCCGATCCTGTCACAGACGATATTTCTTAATTAAAATCGAATTTTCAGATTCGCCTACTGTGACACCCGTCATATGACGGGCTTTAATACTAGTTTTTTATATAAAGTTAAAATCGTAATATTATTCTACAAAAACAAAAACGCTACTAGATGGCGATAATGGTACTGCAGGAAAAAGAAATCCATCTAAAGTTTTTCTATCCCCGCGCGAAGTATAGGCATTTTCGGCTTTTCTGTCGTAGTAAGGTTTATGTCTTGTGTTCAGTTATTGTATAATTATCTATTGGATAGTGATAGGTATTTTGAGGAAGATGTCGTGGAGGAGTTTAATTTCTTACTTAGAGTAGTTCATG
This sequence comes from Rhysida immarginata, assembly GCA_023313115.1. Taxonomy (NCBI): domain Eukaryota; kingdom Metazoa; phylum Arthropoda; class Chilopoda; order Scolopendromorpha; family Scolopendridae; genus Rhysida; species Rhysida immarginata. The sequence goes on along the minus strand of JAHWFO010009532.1, from coordinate 15,250 downwards.
GGTATGAAAACCGATGTGTTTATGAGACGAATTAGGCCAGAGAGCTCTGCCTGTTGACCCGAATTCTAATTTTCTTCAGATTTTATTTACAGATAGTCCAGGAGGTGGGCATTGTGAATGCCTCCAATTCAAAGCATTTGGTGTTCAATTCTTAACCGTATACAAATTATCAAAATGCCTTCCGAAAATTGCCGTCGAATGCATTAAGAATGCTATCAGTGCACACGAAAAGATTATTATAGCAGGAGACTTCAATATTAATTTTAAGAATAAATCAAAAAATGAAATATCAGAATACCTTCTATCACTCTGTCTTAGTCCATGTATTAAAGAATATACAACCTCTGACAATTAAGTTCGGTGAATGAGTTCACACAACAAAATGCAAAACAGATAGAGCCACATTTACTTTATTGTCCTTCGAAATAATCACCCGGGAAGGCAATACACTTTTGGGATCGGGTGTATAAGTCCTGGAAGCTCCTTAGGGATGGCTTTAAGTTCACGTGTCACATTTGCTTGAATGTCTGGAATGTCCACAAATCTGTGTCCCTTTAAGGCCCAGAACTCATCCAAGGATTCGAAGAAATGTCAGATTTTCCTCAATGTATAGGAGCAATTGATGGATGTCATATAGCCACCAAAAGATTTTGCTTCCGACTATTGGCTTTAAGTTACGTGTCACATTTGCTTGAATGTCTGGAATGCCCTTTAAGGCCCGTATCAGGCGTGGGAACAAGAAAAAGTCTGCCGGTGCCAAGTCTGGTGAATAAGGTGGATGAGCTATGGATACGACCCCTTTGTTGGCCAGAAACTGTTGCACGATTACGGCAGTGTTCCTCTTTGATCCATTATCCACAGTTACGTGCGCACGCTATACCTTCAACTGAAGAAACGAGCATCTGCTAAACCATTGCACGCACAAACGTGGCCTGTCTGAACTTGCTTAAACAATGACTGGGCTTGTATTCACATGCATTGTTACTCGCGATAAAAATAAACGTCACATGGTTGGCACAATGGTGTAAATTTCGGCGGTATGATCGATAACGTACACGTAGGAAGACCCTGTCCGTTAGTAAACTTCATCTGATGCATAGTTACAGACTAGTTGTTGCCCGCGGCTTCGCCCGCCCGCGCCATCTGTTGAGGGGAATTACAAAGCAAAAGCAGATAATTTTAAATGAAAACCCCAGAAAGTGGGGAAGGGGGGAGGAGGTCGTAGGGGGCTGATTTTTGGCGATAGAGCAGGTCCTTTATTGATAAGCCTGCCCTGAAAATTTCAAGTCGCTAGCTCAAACCGTCTAGGAGGAGATAGAATTACAGATAAATATATAAATACACGCAAGAGTTTTAGTATATAGATGTCTGGCCACTCCAAGAGTCCACGATGTACAAAAAAGGATTTATTGTAACATAAGGTTGTATTATGTTGTCAAGAAATTGTTCGTACTTGTCCTTTTGTAGCTTTCCGGACTTTGTGGATGTGACATAAACGTTGGCATATTGCTGCATGTATTGTTAGACTTCCATTTGTATACGAGGACCAAATTTTCCGGTGCTTTCTTGCAAACAAACGAATACTCTTGGCAACAATTTGCCAGATAAAGTTATAGAATACTGTGCTGTATATGAATGCGTTAATTTTTGCATTTGGCCAACTGCAACTTCAGTTACTTTTTCGCCCTTGTGAGAAAGAGTGCGACAACTGCTGATTCTGTACTCACAACCAGTTTGGTCAGTATTTATAACGTAATCGGGATCAAAATTAGCAAAAATTGCACACGTTTGCTCTTGATATTTGACAGCAGTTTCTAATGGTTCTTGATGCGATGATGTATCTTTTGCACTTACATATCGCGTAACATGTCGTTGAGATATGTGATACATTCTTTTGAAATTCTTCACCCATCTGTCCGATGCAACAATCTCAAAAGTTCCGTCAAGAAATTGAAATACAGCGCCCATTGCCCATTGCTTCAGCATGCGAGTCGTGATTAGGCCCTTTTTATCGTTTCTTGCTTCAATAAATCCATCATACACGCTCCTGTTTATGACCTCTAACTTACCATATCGGGTGCCGCCTTGTTCAATATGTTTTTTCCAAGTAGATAATTGTGATCTGCTTTTTAAAAAATGTGTTGATTATTTGCGCAAAGTATTTGTCGACCATTTCGGATGTGATTGGGCCAATTCCACAGGTTTAATTTTGACAGCATACGGAATTTTATCGAGCGTTTCTGATTCTTCTTCTTCGCTGCTTGTCGCTTTTTGTTTTTTGGATACAGGATCACGTGTATCTTGTTCTAATGCCAAAGCCTCTTCTTCCGTGAACTCCATTTCGTCGATCATTTGTATAAATCTTTGGAATAATTCTTTGCCTAGGAGCATTGATCGGTTGCTAATTGCTGTACTCAGTGTGTCTGTTATGACACTGGATTCAATCAGCAATTTTCGCATATGAAATATTCCATCGGTGAGTTCTTGCTTTTGCTGCACAGTCGCTGGATAAAACAACACGTCAATCTGTTCTATAATCTTGCTAAATTTCTTCACAAGACGTAGACCTATTATCACAGGCTCCAGAAGTTCTTGGTATTGACTCCATCGCAGCGTCTATACAATTAGCTTACCAAACTGGAAATAACCGAAAGAACTGTCGGTCTTTAAAAGCAGCAAAATTGAAACAAAAAAAAAAGTCAACGCGTGGACTCGAACCCACGATCTCGTGGTTCGTACGCTCGAACGTTAACTATTTGGCTGCTCGCCGTTGTGATAATACATCTACAGTTGTCGAGATGCAGTTTACACTAGTAATATAAGACAGACTTTAAAAGGGATTTTCTCAAAAATAGGGCCAAGTTGGAGGCTGCGCAGTTGGTTTTACGCAGGGGCATATCAGACTACCATCCTACCAAAGGGCATCAGAAAACTCGATTGTTCGTTCGGGCCCTCTCCTTGTTAGGTTAAAATTAAATAAAGTTTATTATTTAATTTATTTCTTTTTCTGCACGAGTTAGACTCACTATTTAAGTGCCACTTGGCATATGTCAGCGAAGGCAGAAAGTGAGATTTAATATCTCATTGTTTAAGTTGTTGGTCTTGTGTTCAAGGACCTAAAGTATATTGCCAGAGTTAGACCGTTGAACAACATCGAATTATAGAACAGGATGTGGGTAGAAAGACAACGATGGAGACACAAAAATAAAGTAAACTTAGGAATCTGAAGTTAGCAAAAGAGTCGATTGATTTTCACGTGAATGTTGAGATTTCGTTAGTATAGAAACAGTTAGAGTAGGTATCTCTGAACCCTTGATTGACAAGGGGTTCATCTTGCTTTTGGGCCGGCCAGGTGGCCGAGAGGGCTAGGGCGTAGGCTTTCTAATTCTTGAGTCCGCCTGGCCGTGGGCATGGATGTTTGTGTTTGTCCCGGGCTGCGTACAGATATAACTTGTCTAAAAGGCGCAAAATGACCTTAGTAGTCGACGCCTAAATTTCTAGAACCCCCCCCCCTTTCTTTTGATGGGTGATCAGCGTTTCAGACGTTTTGATTGGTTAATGAAGTTGGGATTGTTTTGGTTAGGAATTCTGTGCGAAAAAGAAATCAGTTGTGATTTAACTTTCGTAGTAGCCGAGTGTGCGGCATCGCTACTCATATTTTTAGCTTATATTCGGGGTTCTACTGTGTATCTTAGGATTAATTAAGTTTTAAGTTTTAGAAGTTTTCTTTATAGTTCACACCTAAGTTTAGTATTTTAGTTTCGCTCGTGCCAAGAATTTTTTAAAAGGAGTACCATAGCAGAGCACCTGCTTCATCAATTTGAGATATGTAAATTACCGGCCGTCCCCTGAACACGCAGCTTGCTCCAGAACAGACTTCATCGCCGGAGAAGATATCCATCATCGAGCCATTTCCAAGTCACGTCGCTGGACGAGACCACCACAGCAGACGTCCCCAGAGCGAGACCAGAGTGAGACCTGAGCAATAGCGGACAGGTTGAGAAGATACGGTACAGCTAGCATTTTTTTCTGTCTCAGTGGCCATTCTTTCTTACACACTCTTATCTTTACTTAGTATTGGGAACGGAACATTTAAGTACAGTTACATTGTGGGAAGGACAGATTACTTATTAATTGGTATATTTTATTGGTATATACTCTCCCAGAAAATGTAAAATCTTATTAAAGTTTAGTTAAGATCAACCGTTAGACATTTAAAATATTTCTGTACCTGTTAACGTTACCAGTCATTCAAGCATTCACTTTATGTTAATCTTTATTGTTACAATATAAATTATCCAGTTTGTCATTCGCTTTACACCTAGAGCATTAATTGTTGTAATCCAAGATTTCTATTCATTTTCTCGTTAACTATTAGAGTCAAAGAAACCATTGATCTGTTAAAGGACAAGTACCACTAAAAATCACATACTCTTTTTTATTTAAATTTTGTTAGTTCATGACGTTTATAGTACACTTTCATTAACAATTTTCTATAAAAATCATCATATTCCTTAAAAATCTGCGATGAAAACGGCAAAATACGACAGTGAGCGAAAAACGGCGTCCGCCATGATTTTATTAGCAAGCTGGCGATGTGACGTCATCGGCCTGCTCCACAATTCAGTAGGAGACGTTAGAGAGCTCATCTAATTGCTTGTAATCTTCGACACCGTGATTTTTTAAAGTAAACATACAAGAAAGAGTTTCCAAATATTACCTTGGCCATTTAAATTTATTTAATGACCTCTGTGTAAAGGAATATTTATTGAAATGTGTGTAGCTTAGGTTAGTAAAGTCACGACTAAATGATTTTAAAAAAGGAGGCGTTATATGAATGACACTGAATGAATTTGGAAACTCTTCTTTCCAAATTAGCACAGTTTTGCTCACGATTAACATGACATCGATTTGACCATGAAACTTCGTTCGGTATTCGTGTGTAACAATTATGCTTCACCCTTTTCTGCTCAAGAAATAAGAAAAAAGCAACGAATAGATTTTTTCGGACAGATAAATGGATTCCCGGTAAAAGCAACAGCGTCTCTTCTGTGTGAATATGAGGTCGATCCAATTATTTATCCAAGAAAAAATAGGAAAAGAAATTATTGAAAACCAGCACTTTTATCAGATATGTGTAATCGTCCAAGCTAAAAAAGAAAAATGTTGTATCTACATACAAATAAATGAAAATACTGCTTGTTATTAGACAGGTTGCGATTTTTCGTACGAAAATCAAGAAGATACGAAAACGAAAAATTAATACGACATTTAAAATTTTTTCATTTTCGTCACTTAGGTAACGGAATTTTTTCAAGATTTTCGTAGGGAATTTCGTGTGCAATTTGCGTATGACGAAACGAGTGCGCATTCATCTGCGCATCAGCTCCCCGATTCATAATGGACGCCAAACTTTAGCTCCGTCGAAGAAAAGGTTTGAACGTACAGTGCATTTCGACAGCACAAACAACCCTATTAAATAAACATGAATTACCTACTGCAGTAGCTTAAGCAAAATGTTGATAAAATGTCTATTCTAAAATGTTGATAACTAACTTTCGAATCGACTGGAAAAATCCACTTTGAACAAGGCCGACTGCTGCAAGGGAAACAAATTTTGTTTCGAAAAAATGAAATGTCGGTTTCGTGCGCACAGCGCAACTTGTTTGACGAAAACAAAAAAGAATCATGAGCAAATACGAAATTGCCACTTAAATTATGTCGTTTTCGTGTTGTTTTTTCATACGAAAAATCCCAAATTGCCTTTTTAAGAAACAGAATCAAAAATGTTTTATTACTGAAAAATTAATCAAAGATTTTTTTTGTAAGATAATTCAAATTTTATTGATAAGCAGATAAAGAAAACTAAGTTGGAATAAATGATGAATGAATAGAAACACTGTAGGAATAAATTTAAATGTGCTATAAATATGTTTTTAATATCTTCGGTATTTAAACGCACAGTACTCCTCAGAGGGAAATTCTTTCCTGATAATGCTCACAACACAATTTGGAAAAACTTTTCTGTTATTTTTCTCAAGCCTACCCTAGATCCAATTCGTAAATTGCCGATAACCTAGTATATCTATATTGCCTGGATAAATAATAAAAGTTAATTAGATAACGGTCTAAAAATCATACATGTTATGAATATTAAGAGATGTGGTAGGGGCGTTTTCCCCGTCATGGCAGTTGCCTAGAAGTTCAACTGGCAAAATCTTTTTATTTGCGGCTCCAATTCGTATGGCTTAATTTCACGATTTTCAAATAGTTCATAGAATAGTTTTAAAAATCTCCATCGAAATTTTTGTCGCTTGAAGAGAATTCAGAACTGCTACATTAATTTATTTTCACTCTAGATTATTTAGACAAAAATTAGTTTTTAAGTGGTACTTGTCCTTAAATTAATTCCCGTACTTTAACTTGATTTACAAAATTAAACCTTGACATTGTAGTTAACGATCTATTATACCATTTCCCAAATTGATACATTTTGCTACAAATTATTCTATTGTTTAATCTAAATTATTCTCATTTTCTGATTACTATAATTTGACATTCAATTATTTGAAATTTCGTTCTAAGATTTCTAAAGAAACCCATTCCACATTGATTTACTAAATTACTATTTGTTTTATACCTTTCTTGTTAAATGTTCCAATAAATTTTATTTTATTAATTATTATTATTGCCTTGAGTGTCTTGATTCTATCCTCATTGGCCGAACCCGATGCGGAAGGTTTTAGTTACATAAGTGGGATAAGTAAATAATCTTCAGTTGGCTAATATATTATAATTCGGAGGCGCATACTTTTCTAAATTATCCAAATTATCAATTAGACCATTTTTGATAATTCTTATCCCCCGGATCCTTACAATACTGTGATATGGTAACGACCTCATCAGAAGCTCCTCCAACAGCAATTTGCATTGGTAAATCGCAAAAGCCCCCTGCTGCTACAGGATAATGCAAAACCGCAGTTTTATAGATCCGTTCAAAGATCATGTAGCAAGCAATGCCTTATCCGCCGTATTCACCTGATATCTCTCCCTTACTTCACCTATTTAGATCATTAGGTAAACATATGCTAATGCCCTTGAAATATATTTGCTAGATAGTTTTCACCACCATACCGACATGAGCTTTACATATTAGTCAGACCTTGAAAGACGTGTGTATTGATTGCGAGGGATTATTTTGATGACTAAATTAAATGTCTTTACAAACTATATGAGTGCAAATGAATCATTCAAATATGCAAGAACAACTTTAATTGACCTGATATTTCAAAGCTTAACAACGATATTTTTCTTAAATAGCCGAAGAATGGTGCTACCTATTAGTTTAACAATGTACATCTGTTTCTACATATTTTGAGTTAGATTGAAATTCGGAATGATCTCGTAGCTTACCATGCTCATGTCCTACCTCACTATTTTGTTTGGCTTTAATTGGGCCACTGAGTTTAAAGTTTGTAGAAGGGACAATCTGGACTACGAGGAAGTGAAACACCCTGTCTGAGACATGGAAACTTCAGGAAAGGTAATTTAGCATGAAAATTAAATTTAAATAAGTTGTGATCTACAAATCAGGCATCCACATTGACAAAAAGGGCCTTACACATAAAGAATTTCTATACTCCCTTACTGAACATGGCGTTATGAAATGGAGAATCTGATGGAGGCCTTATAGTGCAAATCGGGAAAGAAAACACGCAGAATTCCGACCAGCTTCCCCCCCTTTATTCCTTGCTTTATCAAGGATACAGATTATGATGGTATAAACGGTACGAAGCATGATTTACGAAGATGAATCAAATATAAACAAAACTTTCATTTCATAATTTTTTGTATATTATTTTTCGACATAGTCCCTTATTTAGAAACACATTTTTACCAGCGGATTGTCAGCTTTTTGATACCGTTATAATAAAAAGAAGTTGGTTGTGTGAGCATCCAGTTGCGCACAAGGTCCTCCACTGCATCATCGTCATCGAATCGTTGGCCTCCCAGAGCTTCTTTGAGTGGCCCAAAGAGGTGAAAGTCACACGGTGACAAGTCAGGGCTATGCGGAGGGTGTTCAAGCGCTGTCCACCCCATTTCCCTTAATTTTTTTACTCGTGACAGCTGCAATGTGGAGTCCGGCATTGTCATAGAGAAGAATCACTTCACGTATCGGTTGGTCACGCCTTTAGTGGTGATAAGCAAGTTTATCCTAATTTAAAATTTCACAGTAATATGCAGCATTAATGATACGACGTTCGTGCAAAAACTCAATATGCAAGATTCCGCAATGGTCCCAAAAAACGGTTGCAAGCCCCTTCCCAGCTGATGGCCGTGTCTTTGCTTTGACAGGGGCCGCCTCATCTTTCTTCCTTCACTCCATGCTTGCTTGTTTCGAGTCAGGCATGTGGTGGTAGACCCAAGTTTCATCGCAATTAATGATGCGACTCAAAAATGCGTCCCCTTGTTCAGCGGCATGCATGATCTTTGGGGTTTCAGCATCGGTATCAGAAGAAGAATTTTAAAAAAAGATGCAATATAGGGCAACATACAACCTACATAAGAAAAGCCCTCCCAAAATTCGTATGTGCCAATTTTTGCCAACTAGTTATGTTTTTGAACATCCATCGGATACCATACGAAATTTATTTCAACAAAATAACCTACGAAACTTCACCACATATCCCCCGCCCAATATAATGCTCAAACTGTCATCACCTAGGGCATTAATCGAAAGTTTTCTCACCAAGGGACATGCCTAAAGTGTACCAAACCATCATACATAATCAATGAATGCATAAATTGTGGAGAACCAACATTCACCACACTACTAAGTAACCACAAAAGTTCTTGCCGTTTTTAATTCTGGAAAACAAAATTATGTACACAAAAAGTAGCGTATTGCTAGTCCCCCAAAATAATCCCCATTGGCATCTAGCACCTTCTGCCAACGTTTCTCCAGTTGATCAATCCCCTGGCTGTAAAACTTGCCGGTCTTGGACTCAAAAAAGTCCGTGAGTTCCTTTCGCAGGCCTGTATCATTGGTGTAGAATTTTACATCTAGACGGTTGTCCGGAGAATGGAAAAGGTGACAATCCGTTGGAGCAAGATCTGGTGAGTAAGGTGGATGACACAAAGTTTCCCAGCCAAGCCGCTCTATGGTTTCTCTGGCCACCCGCGCCACATGTGGCCAGGCATTGTCATGAAGGAAGAGTACCCCTTTGTGATTCATCAATGCTGGCTCCTTCTGCTGCAAGGCCTGTTGCACACGTTCCAACTGCTGGGAGTACAGGTCTCCAATGATGTTTTGGCCAGTTGATAGCAGCTCGTAGTGAACCATTTGGAGTCTAGTCCACCAGACACACTAGACTACGGGGTTCATCAGAAATGGTAAATTCTCCCGACCTGAATTTCTGGAACCAATGCATTGCAGTGCGTTCATTCACAGATCATCCCCAAACGCAAGACACATTCGGCGACTTGATGCTGCTGCTGACAAGGCAATCTTAAAACCATAAAGCAAACAACACCTAACCATCTCCTTCGATACCTCCATTTGTCTTCACTTCTGCACGAGATGTAATTGATGTGAATGCCCAACAGCTCTGTATTTATACAGGCTAACCTTCCTGCTCTGCCCTGACAGATTTTGGACCACACTGTACATTCATTTGCATATCTCCTATCATTTCCTTTAATGACAACATAAAAACGCCAGGAACTTTTGTGATTACCTAGTATAAAGGGTGCCCCACCTATCTCAACGAATTAGCCATAAAAAATGCACACTGACAAATTTCCATACAACGAGGGCAAACAACTAACCCTACATAACCGACCATGGCAATTTCAAATAACCCGGTCATACTACCCCTGGCAAAAAAAAATAGGTTAATTTTTTCCATTGCAATTTGTTATAGAAAAAGAAAGCTATATCACTGTAAATATTGATCACAGCACACCATTTGAAAGAGCATCATAAACAGCCGGATTTATTGCAAAGAAAGATAGTATTAACTAAGAAATGGGTTATCCGGTCATTTTAAGAGCAACATTGGATTTATTTTTCCAGAATGAGCAAACTTGCAATACATACATTGGAAAAAAGAATACGATTATCACTTTTAAGAGAAATAAATATGCGATATTTCATTTATGTAATCAATTTTAATCAATTAATATATACATTTATTATGAAAAATCACAATATATATATAAAAGTTAGTAGATGTAACTTAATTCTCGAATGCCATATGAACCAGTTGAAATGGGTCCGACTAAAGACCTGTCTATGGACATGGAAGACTCGCATTGTTCGATTACTTCAGGAAGTGAAAACATAAGTGCAAGTGGTAACATATTGGGATGCTCTCAAAACACCGTTTCACGTGTGTGGCAGAAATTTCAGACGACTGGACATGTGAAGAATATGGCCAGAAGTGGATGACCCCGAAAGACGACAGCAGCAAATGATAAGAAATTAGTGAAGATTTGTAACATGACGCGTTATTTTACATCACGTGAGATGAACAAAGTGTGGAGTCAACGTATGTGAACGTACTGGAAGAAATGGGCTAAATGAAGATGGGTTTTCCTTCAACAAATCTAAGAAGAAACCATCTATCTCAAAGGATCATCGAAAAAAGCGCCTGCAAGGGGCTAAAGCATATAAAACATGGATTGTAGAAGATTGGGAATAAGTTATCTTCAGTAATGAATGCAGGATATGTCTTGGCAATGGTGAAAACATCGATATCTATCTTTGGAACAAGACGGATGAGAAATTCTATCCAGATGGTTTAAAGTCAACTTTGAAATTTCCACAAAGCATCATGATTTGGGCATGCATGACTGCTTACGGCCGTGGGTGCTTGTATATTTTAAATGGCTCTGTGACCGGGCAGGTATATAGGGAGATACTGGACAATTTTCTTGTTCGAGCATTAGAAGACTTCTTTCCTGATGCCGATAGTCAATTTATATTCCAGGATGATAGTGCCTCCGGTCATTGTAGCAAAGTGATTAACGAATGGATGAATCATCATCACATACAGAGAATGTCATGGTCAGCACGAAGCCCAGATGCAAATCCAAAAGAAACCTTTTGAAGAAACTTGTGAATAAAAAAAAAACACATCTAAACTTGGGCTGAAGGATGCCATTTGGCAAATTGGCAGGAAATCATCCGTGAAGTTGTGCAGCACTTGTATGCATCAATGCCATTAACAATGAAGGGGATTATAAAGCAAAAGGTAGTGCCACAAAGTATTATCGCTTATTATCGCATATTTATTTCTCTTGAATGTGATAATCGCATTCTTTTTTTCAATGTATGTATTGCAAATTTGCTCATTTTGGAAAAAAATCCAATGTTGTTTTGTTAGTCAATACTATTTTTCTTTGCAATAAACCCGGCTGTTTATGATGCTCTAACAAATATTGTGCTATGATCTATATTTAAAGTGATATAGCTTTCTTTTTCCATAACAAATTGCGATGGAAAAAATTAACCTATATTTTTTGCCATGGGTTGTACTCCCAAGCCACTGCCAACAACCTTCCAATCCACAGCACATTGTACCTCTTCTCCACTGTGGACCCCTCATCGCTCCCACATCAAGCCCCCCAATATCCAGTCCCAGGCCCCAACACCTTCCCCACGGACTCATACCTCTGCCAACGAGCCATCAACACATCCACACACCCCACGCTATACACCAGCACAATGCACACCATCCGCGCAACAGCGAATTCATCACACCTCGCCCTCCCCAACCCATACTATTCGAGAACAAACCCGGACCACTCCAGCAAATCCATCCACTACGTCAGCACACACATCCATTAATACAATACATACCTTCAACACACACGAACCCAGATAAAATTAGAATATTGAGTCCATACCAACAGACGCATGCCTAATTTTATCAAAAAATCCTATTGTGCCTTATAACCCCAAACTCTGAAAACCCCCACAACCTGATACAAAACATCGCCAGCCTACTAAAAGAAGAAACATAGTTTGCTCCAACCAAATACAAAACCTGGAATCATGGTACTCCGCTGCCATCCAAACACAGCCTAGGATCCCCACCACCATTGCCACCTCCCCTTCACCCATAACTGAAAGGTCATGGAGTTAAAACTCTTGCATTAGAATATCAGATGAGAAGGGCCAACAGGGAGGACCTCATGCATGTCGTCGTCCCCCTTCTCCTATATTAGCCTCAATAAAACTCTTGTCCGGGATAATTGCACAATCAAACTCAAAGACTGGAACACTTATTACCTCAATTGTACCCATCGTGGAGGGAGCTAAACCCTAGCCACCAAACATAGTATCCGTCATAACCCCATCTGCATCCGCAATTTTGGTAATATCTCATGCATTGGCATAAAAGCCTGGGTTTTCAATCAGTGAATCTACTTGTACTCCATCTACACACCCAGTCCCCAGCCTCCAGAAACGTGGTCCCAACTTTTCCACCTTCCTCGTACTGGGAGGTTTTAATGCTCATTCCCAAACTGGGGCTGTCCAAACTACAAACCAAACGGCCCCTCCGTGGGCAATACCTTGACGTGGTGGAGGGGCTTGAGTGCCTCAGTGACGCTAACGGCTAAGCTGGATTGGGTCACCCATGCCAGACAGGCCTTAGCAGGGAGGCCAGACTAAAAGTGTTCGGTCGGTTGTGGGCCCTCCCAAAGGGACCAGTGCTCGCAATGGAGGCATGTTTTTGACATGGCCTCCATTACGACCAGTACTTCCACCTGCGTGTTTGCCGTGCGCAGCGACCCTACTTCTGGGGAAAGGGGATCCTGGTGGTTGAGGGAAGGCTTTCCGGAACAACACCACTTTGGCCCCTGCTTCTCGGAAGGATGGGTGGTCTGGATGAGCCCGTCCAGATCAATCGGCTGGTCGTCGTTCCTTGGAGCTTCGGCCATAGGGTTAGGCGCTGCCTATATCCTCCTCGTATCCCTGATGCCAATGTGCATCCCCTTGTTGGGCTTGGTGGCGGGTGGGGAGCGAGGGAGATGAAAATTTCTCCTACTTAATATGGGTAAACAAAAGAACGCTTGTGAAGAGAGATCGACCCGGAGGCCACCAAAGAATCCGAAGTTTTTAGAGATGAAATTTTCTAGGGGGGAGTCGTTTAAGACCATCTCCCCATTTCTAATTTCAAAAGAACTCAAACGCCTCGTTGGGGATATTAAACATGTTAAGAGACTTTTCAGTGGCCATCTATTGATCGAGGTTGTTAAGGATTAACAAGCTATTACCCTTTTATCCTTAAAAATGTTTGCAGGGAAAGCAGTTTCTGTTTCTCCCCACGCAACCTTGAATTATAAGAAAGGACCTGGAAGGAATGGGGGACGAGGAAATCGTTGCCGAATTGGATGATCAATCTGTTGACATTCGCCAAATCGCTCCAAGGAGGAATTATGTTCCTCATCCTACAAATTCCTTCATTGTTACCTTTGAGGGAACAATTTTGCCTGATACCATCTATATCCGCTATATCCACTGCCAAGTGAGACCCTTTATCCCCAACCCGTTGCGATGCTTCCAATGTCAGAAGTACGGCCACACGAGAACAAACTGTCATTTTAATGCTGTTTGTTGCAAGTGTGGCATGCCCGGACATGAGATGAAAGCTTGTTCAAACGAGTTCCGGTGTTGTAACTGCAATGGAGCCCATTCTGCCCTTTCAAGAGACTGTCCTATTTGACGGAAGGAAAAGAAGATGCAAGAGGTTCGTATCCTTGGGGGTTTGTCTTTTCCGGAAGCACGTAGGCAGGTAGGACAAAATTAAGTCCGTAATTATGCAGCAGTGGTTAAGAGTCATCCTTCTTTTAAGTCAGTGGGAACAATGACTGATTTGAGTATTGCAGACCTCTCTTGTGGAACTTCCACCTCCACAGAATCATTTGCTAGCATTAGTCGGACTTCGAAATCAATTACACTTCCTGGAACTCCTCCAAAAACTTCGGAAAGGGAAGATGGAAAGAAATGCTCGTCAGAGGGATCACCTTCCTCTGACCCCTCCAAAAAGCTTGTGGTAGAAACCTACATCTTAAAATCTTCATCATGGCATTGTTACAATGGAACCTTAATGGATTCTTTTGTCGCTTAGAAGATCTCAAGCTCTTAGTCAATAAGTTCTCCTTCTCCTTATTGGTTTTAAAGGAAACGTTCCTCTTGCCATCCCAGTCTCCTACCCTAAAAGGGTTTAATTTTATTACGAAGGATTATACATCGGGAAATAAAGCCTGTGGTGGTGTTGCCATCTAAGTTCAAAGATCGTTGCCTTTTACTACCATTAATTTAAAATCTAACCTTCAGGCGGTATCAGTTAGAATCTTATTCAAAGATCTCTCACCTCTAACAGTATGTTCACTGTATCTACCTCCGGATCAATATACAAATGAAAAACTTTGTCATCTCTGCTGTGTGAACTTCCTAGCCCCTTCCTAATTCTGGGTGATTTTAACGGCCACAATCCTATTTGGGGGTCTATAAAGCTTTTTGAATTCTTTTAACATCAATTTGTTAAACGATGGCTCGCCATCATTTTTCTACTCCGCCGACGGCTCTCTGTCATGCATCGATCTATCTATATCCTCTTCATCTTTCACACCTACTTTAGCCTGGAGCGTATTCCCAGATTTGCATAATAGTGATCATTTCCCGATCAGTATTTCCCTGAGTTCTTCCACTTTTTCCAACCCTCTACCACGTTGGAAATTAGATAAAGCAGACTGGCAGGTCTTCCAATCCCATCTACAGTTTGAGAATAAAACATCCTTTCCATCTTTGGATGAGGCTGTAGAGGATTTCACTTCCCGCATCCTCCATGCGGCAGAACAATCCATTCCTAAGTGTAGTTCCTCTTCCACGAAAATTCCAGTGCCATGGTGGAATGAAGAATGTGCCCTAGCGGTCCGAGAACGTAAGAGAGCTCTCCGCATTTTTTCCGCAGAACCAACTCTTGAGAATCTTATGACTTACAAACAAAAAAGGGCCAATTATAAACTAATCATATCCACGAATAAGAAACTCTGTTGGAGATATTATATCTCCTCCATTAATAAGAACACCCCTCTTCAAACTATATGGAATATGATTAGGAAAATAAATAGGAAAGGACTCCCGGGTAAACTCCCTTATCATATTTAAAATGGTCATACATACATAAAGTAATCAGGTCACGAAACTGTGGATGTAAAAACAATAAAAATAAAGAAA
>JAHWFO010009526.1:0-27032 GCA_023313115.1 Rhysida immarginata | reverse complement strand
CTACTCTACTAATATAGAACAGTTTATCTAAAATGAGAGCCGTATACGTTTTTGTCGGCATTAAGGCCCGCCGCAAATAAAAAATTAGGAGCGACCTGGTCGCTAGTGACAGCTTGTCGCTCGTTGCCGTCTGCAGTAGGGGGTTCGTCAAGGTCACACTGCTGACGTCAGTAGTCGATCTTTGTGGCTTGTCGCCAGCTCTTTCCCGCCGCAAATACAAGAGTGTCGCCGGCTCCCCCGTCTTCTCTCCTATGGTATATACACTGATTGGAAGAAAGTAATTGGACACTTTCGATTTTAAACGTTTTGTCGAATATCTAGAAAAATACTTGACGAATTATCCTAAAATTTCAGGGGGTGTAAAAAAGATGTTACACCTCATATATTTCAGCGAAAGTTTTCTCCCGATGGCAAATAGGGGACCAGCAAAGAAGTGAACCAAAAAAATAATGTTTGAAATCACCCTGTAAAACATAATGCTTGAAATGCATTGTAGCTGTAGCATATGCTTCTTAAGAGGCTTGTTTTACTTTTCTGTGTCCATTTGTTGAGAATAGCACGTATGTTCATGGAGATATAAAGGTTTCTTTAAAAAGGTCGAAATGCTTTCGTAAGTTTTTTGTTTATAACACGCAGGATTTTCAACCCAATGCAATGCCATTTTCAGGAAACTTGACAAAGGTAAAGAAAAAAAAATTGGGACTCGAACCCGCCACATCACACAAATAATTTGATTTGTCAGTAGCAACCACGCTGCTGTCTGAGCTATTGGATCACTTACAATCAAAGAGGAAAACTTTCCCCTATATATGGAAAACTTATATCAGCGTAAGAAGAATTGATACTGGTGCCCGACCCAAAAATAAAAGTTTGGAGAAAGCCCCTTATCGTTTTGTGTATTTTTGAGAGCAACTGAAATTCAACTCATTCTATCGGCGATATCTTTCTCAATTTTCACGATATTTGTTTGGACTTTTTATAAGAGTAGCTCTATACATTTGGCTAATAAATTATGCAAAAGACAATTTGGTAACGCATGCGCATGCGCAGTTAAACATTATTTAGTAAAAATGCTCATATTTCATCAAATATTTAATATTTTTCTATTCTGATTGCAGAGTATTGTCTGTACTGTAGTTTGTCAAGTTTTCTGTAAATGGCATTGCATTGAGTTGAAAATCTTGCGTGTTATAAACAAAAAACTTACGAAAACATTTCAACCTTTTTAAAGAAACCTTTATATCTCCATGAATATACGTGCTATTCTCATACAAATGAACACAGAAAAGAAAATAAGCCTCTTAAGCATATGCTACAGCTACAAAGCATTTCAAGCATTTTACAGGGTTATTCCAAACATTATTTTTTTGGTTTACTTCTTTGCTGGTCCCCTATTTGCCTTCGGGAGAAAACCTTCCCTGAAATATATGACGTGTAACATCCTTTTTAACTGTAATTTAACACTAATAATAATAATAATAATAATAATAATAATAATAATAATAATAATAATTTAAATAAATTTTTAAATAATAATGTGACAACAACGGGGGAGCGAAACCACCAGATAAACTGGAAGTCCAAACCCGAAGTTGTCCCCCAACAGGCGAAGAGCCCAAAACGGAGTTATTGAATATACATTTAAAAGAAAAAGTAAAAGCAAGTAAAATAATAATGTTAATAAAATTATTAATAAAATAAAGCAATAGCAATACAACAACAATAACAATAAAGTTAATAATGAAGATATGATGAATTAGTAATGTAAATAATACCAACTAAAAGAATAACTTCCTTTTGTCCAGAGGAGAATTCGTCGAATTTAAATTTTAATTCGTAAAAACGGCAGGGAAGAAGATGAATATAGAAATACTGCTAAGCCTGAGTTAGGAAAAAAAGGACGGGAATGTAAAATTACCGTTCGTCGAGTATTACGAAGTGTTGAGTATCCACCCCGAATGTGTGGTGCGCAAACCTACAGCGGTTGAGTCAAAGGTAGTGGCCGACTCGGGAGGGGGGGTTAGAGTTTGACGACTTCAGGACGAAGACCATTTACCACAAGGGTATATCGCAGTTCATTAAAAGAAAAAAGTGGGAAGAAACGTCAGTACGAATTTGAATGCCATAGACATTGTCAGCCAGTGTAAAAATATGGCAGAAAAATTGATGATATGCGGGCTTCTTCGTCACTATTGGAAAAACGGGACCAGTGCGCGAGCAGCAGCCACCGAAATTTCCAGAGTGGAAGGTCAGGGTGTGAGCAATGAACAAACATCACGACGGTGGTTCTCCCACCTTTTGACTGGAGACATGGGCCTAGAAGATGAGCGAAGGAGAAGACCCAAAGAGGTGGATGACGCAGCCCTACGGCAACAAGTGGAAGCCAACCACGACAGCACCACCCATGGACTAGCGGCGGACATCGGGACATCACAATCGAGTGCGATTCGACATCTGCACGCCATGGGAAAGGTCAACAGGAGCTGCCGAGTTGCGCCCCACAAGCTGACGTCCGCGCAAGCACAATAACTGCTGGGCAAAATCGAGGTTCTGCCACTTGCAGCATACAACCCTATGAAGGATCTTCAACGTCCGCGATCTTCTGCCATCAGGCACTTGTCCTCCCTGGTAATACCCAAGCGACTCGATCCCAGATTCTCCATGTAGTCTAGCCACCTAGTTCTAGGCCGACCCCTTGGTCTCTTACCCACCGGCTTGGAAAATAAAAAATGCCTAGGAAGGCAAGTTTGCGGCATTGGTATCACGTAGGCATACCAGCGCAACTGAGATCTCTCAATGCGGAGAAGTAGCGGCTCAACACCTAAAGACTTCCTTATTGTGCTGCTGTGCACTGCATCTAGTAATTTTATACCTGCCACACCTCTCACAAATCTCATTTCACCCGATTGTACCCGCGATCGCACTCTTTCGGTCATTACCCAAGCCTCATGACCATAGGTGAGAATGGGGACAAAGATAGATTTGAAGACGGAGAGCTTGGCTTTGTTACCCAGGACGCGTTTCGTTACCACGGATCGCCACAGTTCACGTCTGACACAGCTTGCTGCACCGATCCGAGCATCCAATTCTTTCTCCTGGCTCCCATCACTCGTGAATGCAATCCCGAGATAACTTGAATTTCTCCACCTGTCTCAATGAGGCTCCAATAACATGGAGAGCGCACTGAGCAGGCTGTCTTTAAAAGACCAGAACCTCAGTTTTAGCCACACTGATCTTCATCCCAGCTTCTTAACATTTGGCTGCAAACCGATCTAGTGCATGCTGAAGGTTCGTGCGAGAAGACCCAAGGAAGACTAGGTCGTCAGCAAAGAGCAACCTCTCCACCAAGCAGTTGCTCACAAAACACGCTCGTCGCCTCAGCTGCCCCTGTCTATCCAGTCCATAAAGATAATGAACAAAGGGGTAACAGTACGTACCCTTGGCAGAGTCCAACACCCACGGTGAAAGGTCTTGACTTAATGCCATTTATCCAGACACACACCTCAGAGCTTTCATACAGAGACATGATAGCAACCAGTAAGGAGCTCTGTCATATGATTTTTCTGAGGAGCACTGTCCACAAAGCAAGCATAGACATGTTTTGCATACTCCCATGATTTCTCAAAGATTTACTTTAGAGCAAATATGTGATCCATCGTGCTTCGGCTAGGTCGGAAACCACCACACTGCTCCCCCGACAGTTTGGAGTCGACGATTTCCCGACTTCTCTTCTCCAGACACTTAGCGTACACTTTCCCAGAAATTCTGAGCACAGAGATGCCTCGATAGTTGTTGGAATCTCTCTGATCTCTCTTTTTGAAGATAGGGATCACAATTCCTGTCTGCCATTGCTTAGGGGCCTGTCCAGTTATCCAAGCAACCTGACACACTCCAGTCAGCCACAGGATACCATCCTGATTTAATATCTCGGACCGGATTTCATCATCACCTGCAGCTTTGCCAGTCACCTGTAGCTTTGCCAGTCACTTGCAGCTTTACTACCGTCACTATTCTCTTCTCCAAGGTGCACCTCATGTGCCTCAGTTATTGCTATCACCGGATTAAGAAGAGATGCAAAGTATTTCTTCAACTTATGCAATACGCTCACCTCCATTTTCAGAAACTTCCCATCTGACCTCTTAATAGTTTGTGATGAAAGAGACTTCTCTCCACGGAGGCGGCGCACTTACATCTGCGCATCGTAGTCTGCCTCCAGTTTCTCCCCGAATTTCTCCCAGGCCTTCGCTTTAGTGTTGATACTGTCTTTGCTGCTGCTTTTCGCGCCTTAGTGTACCGCACTCGACTCGAAGTTGACTTATTTGCATGCCATAGCAAATACGCTTCCTTCTTTGCTTTGACAGCTTCTTGGACTTCATCATTCCACCATGCAGTCCTTTTCTTATTGCCCTGCGCCACACTCAGCCGCTTACGACCACAGCACAATGCAGTCGAAGTAATCACAGCAGTTTTAAACAACTGCCACTCCTCTTCAACAGTACTACGATCACTGGGTAATTCTTTGAAACTTGAAGATATGTTATCTGCAAAGGTCTTCCTCACAGCTCTATCCTCCAATGCCTCCCATTTGATGCGCCAAGTTTGTCTGAACATAGTATTTCGCTTGGTTGGCATGGATTCAGAGAACCGCAAAGTGCAGACTACAAGGTGGTGATCAGTTGATAGTTCTGCCCCTCTTCTCACACGAGTATCCAACACGGATCGGAATAAGTCGGCTGATACGATTACGTAATCAATCAGTGACTTCTGCTCCATTGTATTCCTGTACCAGGTAAAATTATGGGCTTCCTGTGCTGTAAGAAGGTGTTTGCTGAGGAAAGTCCATTGTTGTAACAGTGATCCAACAAGCACCTCCCATTCCCATTTAGACCGGCGTCAGCATTCCTCCCAATCACGCATTTCCATGTTTGGTCATCCGCCCCTAAGTGTACATTGAAGTCGCCCACCAGGATGACAGAATCTGCACTCCCTATCCTGCTAAGAGCAGCATCAACTTCATCTAGAAAGAGTGGGTACTCTGTGAATGCATTCCGAGTATATGCAACGAATAGAGAGAGAGAGAGACCGTTTCCCTATCTGAAGCCTCAGGAGACACAGTCTTCCACCTAAGGGGGTCCAATCCGCAACATAATCTGCCAGCCGGGGAATTATGAGTTTCTCCACTCCCGCCTGGGCAGTCATGTTAGGTTCGACACCTGAGTAGAAGAGATTCCACCCTCCTTCTAAGTCCACAGTTCCAGAACCTGGACGTTTCATAGAGATAATACCTATGATATCCAGTTAATACCGTTTGGCTTCCTCTACTAACACTGATTCCTTTCACGTTCCAGGTGCCGATTGACAGCACCTGATCCGTTGTCGCTTTACCCGTTTCTCCTCCTGGGTAAAGGCATGCGCTGCCCCCGACCATGTCCCCAAGCGCATAGCGAGTGCACTGCTCCGAGATAACAGCCGGAAGACTGTCGACTATTTTTCGAACGAGAGCCTCTGCCTAACTCCCGAACGCGGGTGACTTTAACCTGCACTACACCTGATGCAGTATGAATTCTCTCATTCATCGACATCATGAGATATATGTTTGTTTGGAAACTCTTCATCTCACTTCTCAACCATGACCTTTCTGGTAAGGGTGACCCTAAAGTAGCAGTGCTACAACCAGCGTAGCTCATAGAATCCCTGAAGCACCCAAACCCCTGACCCACGATAAGGGGGCATCCACTCAAGGGGTAAATAATTCTTGAAGTCGGTTATAAATTTTGGAAGTATATTAAGTTTATGCCATTGGTTGAGAAAATATAAGGTCTGCCCAAATGAAAAGGAGACTATGGTTATATCTAACGAATATTTTAATAACAGAATATTTTAAGAACAGAATATTTGACTTACAGATAATGTGTAACACGATGCCTACACATAATTGCCTTTGATGTGGTGCACTGATCTCAAAGCGTAAAAAGAGAATGATGGCTTCCATGTTGAAACTCATGGGTTGCATACGGATCCCTTTTACATGGTATTCTGCACTTCCTTGTCACAGATGAACCGATGACCTGTCCATGGTTTTTTAAGGGGCCGAAAATATGGGAGTCATATGAGGAGATGTTAGAAATTTGAGGACTTCCCATCGAAATGTTTCCATAAGGTGGAGGGTCCTCTTGGCCACAAGTGGCTAAGCGTTGTCTTAGAGCAGCACTATACATTTCGAGAGCTTCTCTCTCTGCTTGCTTTAGATGATCCGTTACGGCTTCAGCAACGTTTTGCAGTACCGTTCAGCGTTAACTGTTTCATCCCGTTCTAGCCAGACGAGGAGTATATATAGTGAACGTGGCTACCTTTTTCAAGACTAAGTACAATAGGCTTTCTCGCAATGTCCAAGAAGAGGCATTCGGTGGAGTAAAGGTGGAAAGAAAAACTGAAGTCCTTGTCGGACCAGGGGAATTCGGTCTGGGGTACTGTAAGAGCCTTAAATGGAAACAGACCCATCAATTTGCCGCCACTGCATACCGCAGATGACAGTGCAGTCACCAGTGGCCGGGATAAAGCTCAACTGATCACTGACTCCATACAAAAACGGTTTACCACGCTTTGAGAGGATAACCCGCATTACTTGTCAACGAATGATGTAATGCTTATCAGATCATTCATCGTGTTCCTACTCGTAAAGAAATTATAAGTATTCATGAAATATCCGATGTCATCAAGCGTCTTAAAGCCAGGAAAGCTGCAGATATTGATTCCATCACGAATAGTATTCTGAAGAATTTGCCTCATAATGTTGTCTCGACTATTCTCAGGGCCATGAACGACTGCTGGGAACATGGTTACTTTCCTGACAAGTGGAAGGAGTCCATCATCTTTACAATACCATTGCCTGGACTGATTAGCGACAATCAACACTATCACAGTGAAGTGTATATTTGTTCACATAGGACGACAGCAGCGCTATCACAAAGCTCATCGAACCAGAATAAATTCCAAACGAAATACACTGAGGTGGTCAAGAAGCCTGATCAACCCAAGCAGTCTTTCATATTATACAAAATAAATAAGATTGACGATTGTCAGAAAGAAAGTACAAACGAAATAAAAAATACAACGAGAAAGAAGAATTATCACATCTTCCAATAGTCCGGGAAAGAAACGTTGCTGATGTTTTCAAAGCTGACGACAAGCGTGTGCCTCGGTTTTCTATACTTCGTATGTCACTTCATATCAATTGAGTTCTTCAATATTCCAGTCATTAGATCATTGTCTTGAATCTTCATCTTCTGCACCATAATCAAAAAGAGGTCCTGATAAACTTTCTGATATGGGCCATGCTTAAATCTGAGTGGATGGATTGGTTTTTTACAGTCCTTCTGACAAGCTGGGCAATGGTCTCAGGATAACATTCTGAAGCGATTGTAGCTCGCTGCATCTGCTCCTACAGATAGTCGCCCACGCAGGCATGCCGTAGAGGAGTATGGTCCGAATAATCGACTTGTACAGAAGTAAATTTTTGTCGATGCTGAGGGTTGGGACCCAGGAGAGCTATGAGAATGTGCTTAGCCCTCTTTTTCTTTGTTCAGAGCGTAGGTCACGTGACTATTTCACGAGAGTCTTGAGCCGATGATAACGCCAAGATATTTCTAGTTGTCTACCCAGTCCAGTTTCTTATTGATTAGAACAAGAGAATCTTGGGGACGCTTGAACTTTCTGATGAAGTACATAGCCTTGCACATTTCGACATTAAGTTTCAGCTCCCAGCAGTTAAACCAGTCTTCGAACATCTACAAGGCATACTGCAGACGAGTGATAATGTGAGCCGGACTGTGCGCCAATGTCATAATGGCAGTATCATCAGCATAGAAATATAGATTACAATTTTTGGGTTTCGGGAAATCATGCACAAAATAATTAAATAGAACAGCCCATAGGACAGAACCTTGAAAGACACCGGCCTTCATAACATGGGGCGTGGATAGATTTTTGCCAGCTTTAGCTTGGTAGGATGTCGGTGAGAAAGAATTTCACCATCAAAATCATAACGGGGGGAAGCCCGTCTCTAATCATCTTGTAGAGCAGGCCCTCATGCCACACTTGGTCAAAAGCTTGCCTGATATCGAGAAATCCCACCCCACAGTAGCTGGAAAAGTTCAGGGAGGTGCTTAGGTCTTCAACAAGCCTCCATATCTGTATCTGACATGAGTGGGCAGCACGAAAGCCAAACTGATCTTTCTGAAGTAGATCATTGGTGAGACAGTGTTCTTGGAATCTGACGAGGATCATTTTCTCCAAAAATAAGACATCGAGGGGAGCAGGCTAACAGGTAGGTAGCACTGCTGGGTTTGCCCCTGCTCGGGGATACTCAACACAATAGATTGTTTCCAAGATCCAGGGAAGTAAGAAAGTTTCCGGCAGTTGCAGATGATACTGGTGACCTCGTCAATAAAGTTCTTCAGGAAATTCATAAGGACGTTATTGCTCACTTTGTCTCTTCCTGAAGCCTTCTTCTTTTTCAGTTTGCTTATGATGGTGGTGATCTCTCTGGACTGAATGTTGTTCTTTGTTAAATGTTGCGGGACTTCATCAAAGTTGATAAGATCATCTTCCACACACTGAGACATGATTTGGCTCTCGGGATTATTGTTGATGGGAGTAACAAACTGCATTTCTAGTGAATCTGCAATGACTTGGGCCTTGTCCTGATCAGTTTGCGCATAGTCACCTGGTGGTGTATGGAGTAGAGGAAGCGTATCATTCTTCTTCTTCTGTAAAGCTCTGACCATACTCCAAATGCAATTGTCGCGAGAAGACATGCTTTTGAGTTTGTCATTCCACCTGGAATCGCAAAGCTCTTTTATCTTTTCTTGGACTCTTTAACAAGCCATAGGCCACGAAAGCGTTGCCATAGCCTTCGGGGCCTGTATCTTTCAGCAATTAGGCGCTGGATTCCAGGAGTGAGTTAGATTCTGTAGAATTAAAGTAAAATAATTTTCTATGATAACTTTATTAAACATTTGTATTAGTTTAGTTTATAATGCAATCAATAATGCATAAGTTCTAGTAATAATGAAAATTACATCTATTGTTCAAAACTATGTATTAGAAAGATTGTTGCATGCATAATTCAAATAAATCTTCCTCCATGTAGTACGTTCGAATTTCTCTCGTCCAGTAAAGTTGATGTTTTCTTATATTAAATGGTTGCAATTCATTATGTCTTACCTAATTCATAAATTGGATAATCAAGCTAACAAAGTTTCCCGATAAAATTACTGCCAACGTCTGTATTAGTAAGACTTTCGAAAGAAAACTTTCGTAATTTTTCCAACAAGGTTATGGGCCCAGTAAGCCTAACTGCATGAGTAGGCCTACGTGCTTCCACGCCGGACTTGCATGGAACCAGATGGGTGAATATTCGGCGATCTTTTAATAGTGAACTATGTATTTTATTCCCGAAATTGATACTGCTTGTTTTCTTCGTTTTTACGAATTGCAAAAAGGAATAAAAACTTGGAACTTTCATCGATGTCGGCTTGGTCGAGTAGCGAATTCGCATTCGCATTGGAAATTTTGTATGCGCATG
Organism: Rhysida immarginata; assembly: GCA_023313115.1. NCBI lineage: Eukaryota > Metazoa > Arthropoda > Chilopoda > Scolopendromorpha > Scolopendridae > Rhysida > Rhysida immarginata. Next base: position 17,446 of record JAHWFO010009526.1, on the reverse strand, counting down.
CTATTAAATGACCGTGGTTTATACGAATTCATCGATGGTACTGAAAAAGAGCCGAGTACAGATGCTAAAGAACGTGAAAAGACTGAATTTAAAATTCGAAAGGCACGGGCTTTATCAACGATCGTTCTTAGTGTGGAGGACGAATTACACGAACTCTTGAAGGATGAAAACGACGCTAAATCTGCCTGGGAAGCTTTACGAAATGCTATGGAGCCCATTTTTCTGGCTCGAGTCGCAGTACTTCGCCAGAATTTCATCAACGTCAAGATGAAGGAGGGTGAGTTGATGGCCATTTACCATAGCAGAATGAGCAACGCTGTCAAGGATCTCCGTGATGCTGGGAGGAACATTGAAGACGACGAATACGCCTTTCAAATGATCAGCGGACTTCCGGCAGAGTATCATGGCGTCGTTCGACAACTGTATCAGCTTTCACATACGGATTTCACTTCTGTAAATGTTCGTGAAATGTTATTAGTAGAATTTCATCGTCTGCGGCATAATGATGAGGATGATTTTGTACAAACTGAGTCTTTCCCCTCAACTATAAGGAGAAAATCATCCAAGAAGTCTGGAAAGAAATTGTCAGAATCCTGTTTCAAAAGTCACAAGACTTGACTTTCTACCAAGGATTACCCAGAGGATAATGGGTCTTCTTCGAAGGAGAAGAAGCGACAACGATTGAAGCCTGGCAGAAAAGGAGCAATGTTTGCTTCAGCCATGCATGCAGAAGATAGTTCTGTCGAAGAGGCATCACAAGTTTTTGTACTAGACTCAGCAGCTACTCACCATATTTATGTGAATAGAGACTGGTTTTCAACATACTCTCCAGTTCATAACGGAAGAGTAGACATGTGCGAGGATTCATCGAAGATTGCTGGAAAGGGGAATGTCCAATTCTAAACTTCTGCTGGATATGATTTGACCTTTAGAAATGTGCTCCCAACATGCACCGAAATCTTTTATCAGCATGTTATAAAATTAATTCCAAAGGAATCGATCTTCTTGTGTACGAAAAGAATGGCGAAATCGTCTTCAAAGCACCTTTGTTCGTCCTTCAAGGCCATGTTGACATATCAAAAAAGAACTGTATTAGAAGTAATAAGGACTATACTACAAAGAAGAAGCCCGAAGTGAGTCTAGCAGAACGTGGAACCTTGACTTCTTGGCATGAACGCTTTGGACATGCAAACGTTGACACAATTAAGAAAATGGCTAAAGATGAAGCTGTTCGAGGTTTGGGCCAACCTGTAGGAGATTTTTCGACATGTGTGGATTGTCGCATTGCAAAATCAACTAAGGCCAGCCATCCGTATTTAGAAAAGAGGAGATCGACCAGCCCCTTAGAATTAATACACAGCGATGTGTGGGGCCCGGTGCCAACAAAGTCTCAAGGTGGAGCTTCTTATTTCGTCTCATTCGTAGATGATTTCAGCCGCCATGTATCAGTGTACACCATGGAGAAGAAGAGCGATGAGTTGAAATGGTTTCAGCAATATCGAATCTACAGCAAACGCCAACTTGGTTAATTGATCGTCTGCCTTCGAACAGATAATGGTCTAGAGTTTTGCTTTAAACAATTTGAAGAGGAATTGGGAAAACTTGGCATCAAACATGAACGAACTAACACATATTCACCGCAGATGAACGGCGTTGCCAAACATCTAAACCGGACGCTTTTCGATGGTGTTAGAACATTGTTGCAGGCTTCCAGAGTACCTCATCGTTGCTGAAAACGACTGCATACGTAAGAAACCGTACTGCGAATAAGGTAATTTGAGGCAGCGTTCCAGAAGAGTTGTGGCCCGGATGGAAACCAACAGTAGTTCATTTGAAACGAATTGGATGTCTAGCTTTCTGTCATCTAGAAAAACAGAAGCGCCACAGCAAATTGGAGGAAGAGCTCGCCTCGGCGTTCTTCTTGGCTACGCTTTCCATACAAGAGGTTACCGAACTTGGTTTCCAGATGACAATAGTGTCAAAGAATCGAAACATGTCAAATTTGATGAGATCAGACTTGGAATTGAGGTGCTTCGCAACGCAAAGAAGGAGTACGTAGAAAATAATTGGAATCCGATTTCAGATTGCAGAGATGAACCAGAAGCTTCTTCGGATATTGATGGCGATTTCGAGGAAGATATCCAGAAAAAGGATCCCACTGAGACTGTTATCAAGGAGAGGGAGTCACTAACTCCATCCATATCAGCCTTGCCTCCAATGGTGAAGATCAGCGATTCTTCACATTCCAAATATGATCATATTTCAAATAAAAAGCCATTTGATGAATGGGAAAGAATTGTTGTTGAACGGAAGTCTGGTGCATCTGCAGGACGCCAAGACATTTATTATGTTTGCGGATCCAGCGAGATGTTACGATCGAAACGGGAAGTTAAAAACTACTGCCGATCCAACATGTTTTATGATCCATCGCAGTTTGACTTCATTACAAAGAACTTGACTGGGACTGTTGCGTTCAGTCGAGGTAGAAGAGCGATTGGCCGTGAGAATTCATCAGATTATGCACGACTAGAAGCAAATTGTGTGGAAGTTAAAGTTTCGTCTTCTTACAAGGATGCTCTTCAATCTCCACAAACTTCTTCCTGGCAATCAGCCATGAGTGAAGAAACCGAAGCTTTGAAACAGCGAGAAGTCTTTGAAGAAGTCGCGCAACCAGAAGATGTGAAACTAGTTGGATCTCGCTGGGTGTTTGCCTTGAAATACTTCAGTGATCAGCCAAAGAAAATTGCAAGGTATCGAGCACGTCTGATGGCGCAAGGTTTCAGTCAATGACCAGGAATAGATTTCTACGAGACCTACAGCCCTGTAGTCAATTTCACCTTGGTGGTTGTATTCTTCATCGTACTAGTAGTCCTGAAGGGGTGGTGCCACATGCATCTGGATGTTAAGAGTGCATATTTGTACGGCGACTTGGATGTTGATATCTATTTACAGCCAGCCCCTAGATATGTTTTCCACAACAACCCTCCACTGTTTGGAAATTGAAGAAAGCACTTTATAGTCTCCATCAGTCTGGTCGTTAATGGTACAGAGAACTGGATTCAACGTTTAGAAAGTTAGGCTTCGAGAAGCTACAAGCAACATATTGTGTATACTTGTATGGAATCCAAGCAGTTGTTATGTTATACGTCAATGATTGTGCTGTATTCGCAGAATCTCAATCTGATTCAGAGGCTGTAGTTGATCGAATTGCCAGCGCCTACGAAATCAAGAATCTTGGACATTTGAGAAATGTCCTATCTGTTGAGTTTATACAAGATGAAGATGGTGTATACTGGATGCACCAACGTCAATACATTGAGAAACTCTTAAATAAGTTCCCGTCAGCGAAAGGGATTCCAGTCTATATGCCATTAAAGGTTGGAATGGAATTTAGTCGGCGAGATTGTCCAACAAATGATGCCAGCACTAGTAAGATGAATCAGGTACCCTATCGTTCATTAATAGGTTCCCTGATGTATTTGGCTCAACGGACAAGACCGGACATTCTGTATTCAATTATACCACTTTTCCAATTCAACAGCAGTCCAGGAATCAAGCATTGGAACTGTTTACAGCAGGTCTTAGATTATGTTGCCAATACAAATAATCTAAGTATAAGACTAACACCGAACAGCAAATACGTCTTATAGTTCTATACGGAGTCGAACTGGGCAGCAGATTTGGATGATCGCAAGTCAATTAGTGGTTTTATTGGTTTCGCTTTTGGAGTTCCAGTAACCTGGCAGTCATAGAAGCAGAAAAGTATCGCACTGTCGACAATTGAAGCCGAGTTCCTAGCTATGTCCGACACAGTTAAGGAACTCCTATGGCTGCGTCGAATTCTAGAAGAATGTGATGGACTGTTTCCACCTTTGGGGACTGTGAAACTGTTTTGCGACAATGAGTCAGTTATCCAATTTGCCCGTTATGGAACTGAACGTTTCCGATCTAAGCATATTGATCTCCGCTATCGCTTTGTGAAGGAGGAACTAGAAAATGGAAATTTCGTCCTAGATCAAGTTGATAGCAAGAATAACATTGCGGACTTTTTTATGAGAATTCTGGTTGAAGAAAACTTTGAATTTTTTCTTAATAAGTTATTATTGTAAATAGTTTAAGTATAGCACAGAAAGGGGTGGAGTTGTAGAATTATAGTAAAATAATTTTCTATGCTAACTTTATTAAATATTTGTATTAGTTTAGTTTATAATGCAATCAATAGATGGCATAAGTTCTAGTAATAATGAAAATTACATCTATTGTTCAAAACAATGTATTAGAAAGATTGTTGCATGCATAATTGAAATAAGTCTTCCTCCATGTAGTTCGTTCGAATTTTCTCGTTCAGTAAAGTTGATGTTTTCTTATATTAAATGGTTGCAATTCATTGTCTTACCTAATTCATAAATTGGAAAATCACGCTAACAATTTTCCCGATAAAAATACTGCCAACGTCTGTATTAGTAAGTCTTTCGAAAGAAAACTTAAGTAATTTTCCAACAGATTCGATGAGGAGGTTTATTCTCCGGTGGAAAGAATAAACTAGCTTCTATGGCACTGTTAATACGTTTGGTGATATCTTCAACACCTTTATCGATTTCCTCCGTACAGTAAACAACGTCGGGACAGCAGCCATAGTCCTTGAGAATATCTCTGAAGAGCTTCCAGTCTTGATGGTGTTTGAGTTCTTCTCTGAAAGTGATTTCAACAATGTCAAATTTCCAAGCTACAGGCTTATGGTCAGTAGAAAGGTCATCAATCATGAAGATATTGTACAGTTTGAAGAAACCCTTCATCAGCGAGGTGTCCAAAACGTCACAAATAGGGGAGTGGTCGTAGTAGTAGGTGTCCTCCACAGGTCCAGCAGCGATAACATCATCTTGGGTTTGCCAATATTTAGAGAAAATGACACCATTTTGATTAAGCATTTTCGACTTCCAGCTTGGGTGTTTCGCAATTTAGGTCATCAGCCAGGACGACTGGATTGTCACCACTGAAGAGTTCATCAAGCTCGCTAACATCAAGAGAATGTTTAGTTGAATTCTAGAGTGCCACGAACTTCACTTCACCAAGGGGGACGTCATTGATAATGATGGAGACCGATTCCATACCTGCATAAGACTTGGAGACTAATTATTCGTGATGAATTTCCTTCTTAATGATGATCGCAGTGCCCCCAGAAGCACACCTTGCAGCATTTGAACCCATATAATCATTATGGTACATAAAATAGCCAGCTAGTTTGAGGTCTTGGCTTGGTTTGAGGTGCGTTTCAGAGGAAAGTAACGTAGATTTCCTGCTTTATCAGAAACTTATGAAACTGGTTATGACTTCGGGGAATCCCTCTGGCGTTCCATATCATGCACCGAAGTTCACCTTTGTTGATTACAGTATAACGTTATGCACCCATAGTATAAATTAGTTGGTTGTAAGGAGCCCACTCAACTGTGGGTAACTTTTGCCTAGATTGGAAAACAGATGAAAGATACGTCCTAATTGTTTATACATACCTAGTAGTTCGTTAATGTTGAGGACTTTTTCATCCGGCTTAGACACAGCAGCTGCAAAGGATTTGTCTGCTATCACTTTGGAACTAAGCATCCTTTTAACCTGGGGGTATTTTGAAGATATCGTGTAACTTGACATGTGCTGTCCACCACATCTGAGGCACTTTGGGGGGCTTTCTCCTTTAATCTTGGGGCAATCTCTTGACTGGTGCACCTCTGCACATTTGTTGCAAAGAATATCTTCCATGCAGCCCATGGATACGTGTCCGAATCGCAGGCAGTTGTAGCATTGTACTGGCTTCTTGTTCCCTGGAAAGACCTGATTTGATTTGCGACAATCGACAATCACACATTGCCAGGAAAACGAAATGGGTGGTCCGAAAGCAACACTTTCACTGCCATACTCATCCAGAAAGTAACCAGGGGAAGTACACTGAAATAGGCAAGAAACCAGATGAAACCTAGTTAAGTCGTCCAGAGGATAAGGTGGAGTCCTTTCTTAAAAGGACAATAGAGTTGATTGTTGATTGAGGAGGGACATGGAGGAGCTATCAGATCCACTGTTCGGGAAAGATGGATATCCAGGACATGACGGGACCGGCGATGCCTGAGGAGACTTCTAAACTTGAGTGGATACTACAGAATAACTGCAACTTCTTCAGCGATTCCTGGACATAGTTACCAATAGGAGGTATATGAAAATCTTCAGCAATAGAAATATTCGTTGCGACTCTCCTGTCAAGTTGGGCAATAGTCCTCAGGGTAACGTTTTGGAAAGTTTGGAGATCCTTCCATCTGGATTTGCATATTGTAGCCCAGACAGGCATACCATAAAGAAGAATGGTTCGTATAACCATCTTATAAAGTAAAAGTTTGCTATCCATTCCAAGGGCACTGTTTCGCCCCAGAAGAACAACTGGACTAAACTTTGCCTTTTTAGCTTTGTTTATCGCGTAGGAGACATGGTCACCCCAATTTAGCCTGGCATCTACCACCACTCCAAGGTGTTTGTAATTTTTTACCGATTCGAGCTCGATACCAGACAGGAAGGGAAGACTCGGGGGTTTCCTTAGTTTCTTTGTAATGAACATTGCCTTGCATTGTCAACATTTATTTCGAGTCTCCACTTTGCATACCACATCTCGCACAATTGTAAGGCCTTTTGTAAGTGTGATATGACGTGAGCGGAATTGCGTTCAATAATCTTGATGACTGCGTCGTCAGCGAACAGATATAGCTTGCACTTAGTAAAAGTAGGGAAGTTATGGATGAAAAACTTGAACAGTGCAGGGACCAGGACAGAGCCCTGGGTAACACAGGCATTGATATCACAAGGGTTAGACATGGAGCAGCCAACCTTGACACGAAATATCCTGTTTGGCAGAAACAAACTAATCAAGCTAATCAGTTTGTGCGAAAAACCACAAGTAATTATCTTGTATGTGAGGCCATTGTGCCAAACCTGATCAAAAGCTTTACGAACATCCAAGAAGATATGAATAGAAATGAGCACATGCATCGACAAAGCTTCATAACGGGCACGTGTTCCAAGCTGCCATCAACAATGCTTAAGTGATAAACGAAAAGTAACACTGTATTCATTTATGACTCGTCAGTACGAATCGATTGATATATTACATGCCCTAAATTCATATTCTTATCATCAGTGCACGTGCCTGAAGGGGTACGAGAGCTTATCAAAAGTTGATATATCGCAATTGAGTTCTTCCATTTTCACGTTATCGTGCAAAAGATGGCTGGCCAGACACATAAAGATATTGATTATGCTTGTATTCTTATATATAGCTTTAAGCTAAAGCTCGCAACAAGGGCTCATTTTTAGTACTTTTGGGGGTCATTGTCACGGAAGTAGCACTTCAAATGTCATATTCGTCTTCTGCTCGTCATTCCGGTTCGAATGACATATTACATGTCCTATATTGCCAATAAAAAAACTTAATGTGGGGGTTTGGGTCTCAATAATCACGTGACTGTTAGACCGATTTCAATGACAAACTAATCAGGTGAGCTCCGGAAGGGTCTCGATCGAAGAGCGAAGGCAGAGTTTGGAAAAGTTAAAGCTTTCTCGAGTAATCGTCGGACATACAGACAGACAGACGGACAGACAGACACACAAACAGAGCGAAACCAATATATGCTTTTCAGCATATAACAAGGGACAATTTTAGTGATATGACTGAACCAGGACCTGTTGCAGTCCACTCATACACAATTCCAGTTCAACCGTATCACCAATTTTTACCGGAAGACCGGAAATCGCGGCCCGAACGTCCTCACAAAATTGAGTCCAGTTCGTCCGCTTAGGATCCCTATCCCAGTCCTCATCAGCTAGAAGAGAAAAACGTATATGTTGGTGGTCAGCCAGAAATGGCTTTTCAACAACATACCATTTTCTCATCCATTTACTCATATTGGAAGAACCAATAGTGACATCAATTACCTCCCTTCTTACAGAAGTGATGAAGGTGGGTTTATTGCCTAGAATAAAAATTACTAAGTTATTTTCTAAGATATAGTCAAATAAAAACTTACCTCCGCCACATTATGTGGTGAACATTTGCATCGCAGCCAAAAGCGAATTCCACGATATGGCTAATAAAATTTTCCCATATTCTTCTGAAGTCGTCATTTATGTGTGTAATCTCTTAAAAGGTAGGTAACCTGAGGCAAAAATAATGTCTTGGTTTCTCCCTTCTATTAGAAGGGTGATGTTTGCTATGGCCAAGTCCCTGGAACACAGTTGATACATAGGCAGAGCTTTAATATTATTTTTTATCAATGAACAGGCTCGGGGAGATGAGCATGAAAAAACCATAAATCAGCTTATCAGCTTACCTCCACAGTTGCTCAAACCTCTAATTCCACCTTTGGAAATCCAAGGTTCTTGAAGTAGAGCAATGTTAATGTCCTCGGCCAGAAAAGTCCCACTGAGGTTGGCTACGACCAGTTTTTTATGCTGCAGGTTTGCGTGAATGCACCTCAGCATCTGGCGATGAAGATGTTGAAAGTTTCCCTAAAACCTTAGCTTGGAGATAGCCCAATGTATAGAAACCATTTTCTATCTTTCAAAATCCTCGCATCCAGTTCGGGAAGAGCCAGCACAATGGTTACCACCTGATCCTTAAAATTAAGATTCAGAATGCCCCATTGTGTTGAAGTCAAGTCTTTATTCTGGATTTCAATCCTTCTCAGGATATCTTTCCCAGAATATTTGCTGAAAAGTTCAGGGAGCTTTAAGATTATTTTGGTAGTTTTGACGAGTATCTTCGCATCGCCCACCAAAAGAGTCTCACCCTCCCACGGATTAAACTTCTTGACTGCTGTAGTCAGCCAATCAGAAGTAGCTCGGTCCACGCAGATCAAAATAAATGCACCAGCTGCCAAGTAACATTACTTAAACTGAGGTCCAGTGCCAGAAGGCATGTCCCCCATAAAATCCATCAGTTTTTCCTGGAAAGCTTCCAACTGCCGCTCAATGAGTTGCTTGCCTGGATGCCATCCAGGACAACTGCCATTTTAATAGTTGATAAAACCTCCCGAGAAGTCCCAGATTTGGATTTCTCCACGGGCTTTTTGCTCTCTGAAGGAGTGTTACCCTAAGACCTGGGTCTTTTGGACGGGGTTTGCACCTCCTTTTCAGTTGGGGTCTGGCCGAACCTAGGTTTTTTAACCTTGGTGCATTTCAATGCTTTTTTGGATTTACGGCGTTTAGCCGATCCAGAAAAAGTAAGTTTTCCAATTGTGCTACTATCCTCGCCAGAGGCGGCACTCCACAGGTTCAGAAGCAGCCTGACTGGGTTCAGTTGATATGACAGAGGGCATTTATTAACTGTTGGTTGGTGGTACCCTCGAAGTTACCAGCTGAGAATGGGGGGATGTATTACCTTCCAAGAACTGGAGTAATAAGTGCAGGATTGACGGTCTGTCCCGGGAGTGCCTGCATGCCGGGATAAGGTATTTACTCTTGAGTGTCGCCAGGTAGACAGCAGGCTCCATTAAGGACACTTTAACCGAATTGCCATCCTGTAATTTGCATCTCTGCAATGATATTTAATAAGCATTTGAACCTAAGCGAAGATAGTCATGACTTCATACGAATAACGTGTGACAATGCATTACGAGTTCAGATTGAATCACACTGCATCCTCTCGAAACATCAATAAGGTATTCGGTGTAGGCACCATAAACGAACGTACCCTCCAACCTTGGTTCCGAAAATTCCGGGCGGGAGTGACGGACCTGGCAAATAAGCCACGCGGCAGACCGCCCAACCTCTTGAATGACTGTGGAAGCGATCTGTGGAAGAGAACCAGTCAAAAACTGTTCGGGAACTTGCAGGGGATCATGCTGTATCAGCGTTGACTGTCAGTAGACACCTTAGGACCATCGGCAAGGTGAAAAAGCAGGACAAATGGTCCCATATGAACTTACGGAAAAACAAAAAGAACGTCAGTTAGAGGTGTGTACGTTCTTTGGAAATGGTCAGCACAGTGGCTGGATGCTGATGAATCACCGCTCTAAACCCCGTTGCACCCCAGGAAGCTCATGATTACAGTTTGGTGGAACATCCTTGGTGTAGTGCATTACAGCTTCCTGCAACAGGGGGAGACGATCAGCGCTGCGACCTACTGTCGTGAACTGCATCATATGCACACAAAACTGTCAGCATCAACCTGCACTTGTGCATCGCAAAGGCGTCTTTCTGCTGCAAGAAAACGCGCGTCCGCACGTTGCGCGAACGACCGTGCAGACGCTACAGGCTCTGGGCTACGAGGTGCTTCCGGCGGGCCCCCCCCCCGCACTCTCCGAACCTCTCCCCTACCGACTACCATCTTTTCCAGAGCCTGGACAATTTTCTCCAGAGGAAAATATTCCTAATCCAAGCGGACGTCGAAAAGGCATTCTGGGAGTTTATCGAGTCTCGTGACCATGGATTCTGTCGGAGAGGGCTCGAGAAGCTGCCAAATTGTTGTCAAAAATATTTGGATTGCAATGGGGGTTATTTCGAATCGCACGTGTGAAGGTGTCCTTTCTAGAGGGCCATTGAAGGTGTCCTGTCTAGAGGGCCATTAAAGATGACCTCTGCAATCGACATTTGATAGGCGACGACCTGATAACTAATTAAAAAATATAGTTTCTTAAAAACAAAAAATAAAGTCTTGTCTCTAACTCTATACCAATTTCATCTTTGTGCAACAATTATTTCTTTTCTGGGCAGTAAAAGGTTAGGAAGACGTAATTCTCTACCATGTTTGTCCCGTTAGGACAACCGGAACATTCTTAACAAAATTTCTTAATGTATGAATAATAGTATATCTTCATTATTCTGCGATTTTAATAGAAAATTGTTTTACAAAATATATTTACTTTTCACCGAATTACGGAAAAAAATTTAAATTTCGGAGAATATGAGTTTAAAAATAAGATTAATAAGGAATAAACTCTTTAAACGGGGGAATGAATTTGCCAAAAAAAAATAATTACTGTAAGTCGCTGTCACTTCTTAACGATCTCGTTAATTATGAAAATTAAATATGCATAACCATTAATTTCTTAGTCTGTTCATTTGTAAAATCATATTTAGTAATACAGTACGATAAAAAAAGGTTTTCGCATTCGATTAGGGCTTCTACCTTCATCATCATCATCACTTCATTATTTGATGTTAATAATGTGACCATCAAAAATAAAGCCCACTGTCACAACCATTTTTAGATGTTTAAAATTCAAAGAATTTCAGTTATTGTTAAACTACTGAAGATGTCTGAAAGGACGAAAGTTAATATTAGATAATAGAAAATAAAATACTGCAAAATGGGCGTTCTTCTAATAACTTGATATATACGTAATACAGCACAACAGTGCAGAAACAATAAAACAATTGGTTCCGTGAGCTTTTTGGCTGTTGAACAGTACAGCCTGTTGAAAATCATGAAAGGTGTTTAGTTTTCTCTGTGGCTGAGCGCTATCAAGAATTTCTTGGTTTTTAAGCTTTAAATTATAGGTAGTTCATGAAATACGTAACGCAGTTTTTGACGTTTCAAACTCTCCCGTTCCCCCATGTCACATTACATCACATTTTTTATACTCCCTCCCCTTTTAAGACGTCACAGCATGTACGTTAACCAACTAGCAAAAGAAATAATTTTTTATTACTTCCAAACACAATAAACCTGTTTGAAGTAAGATTTTATTGTTGTTTATGTGTAAGTCAGATAAAATTTGAAAAGTCTCATGGACTTATATAATGAAATTTCAGGTTTTAGCTTAAGTGTTAACAATTGCGAATTTCGAAATTTGGAAATCTAACAATCCAAACAAATCTTGCAAACATTCTAAGAAAGAGCTTTAATTCTGACGCAGATGTATCATGAGTAATTGAGCCTCGACAAGACGATCATCGCACGACAACAATGCTTAAAAGATAAAGCAACAATTTATTCATTGATGACTCCTCACTACGAATCTTGGTGTTCTTTATGGTCTGTTAGAGCACGTGCAATCGATTGGAAAGGATCCACGAAAACGCCCGAAAAGTAGATACAGCCGAAATAAGACCTTGATGATGATATTGTCGAAAATAGAATATGATAAAGTTAATCAGTTTTTAAGTTATCATGCAAACGGTGGACGGATAAACGTACAGCCCAAACGTGCTAAAAGCTCCTTATAAAGGAAGCATTATTATCCTGTCCATTGTTAGGATTGGCGGTTGCAAGCAATTTGAAAACAGTAATTGTTTTGATTGTTAGATATAATAATTAAACTAAACAACAATATTGTGAAACTCAAACTGGTCAGAATATTAATTGTTGTAAATTTTTTATCTTACTATAATTAAAGGAGAACATGCGAGTTCGTCACATGAAACAATTTAGATATACGAGCTTTGCAGACGTATGAAATTAATTAAAATTTATTATCGTGCAAACTGCGCGAGGACCTCGCTAATTGATATAATAAACCACAGATAGCAATTGCATTTTTTAAAATAATGTAGCGTCAAATCATCGATAACATTGTTTTGACATTTGAGAAATAAAGCCATGTCATGGAACGTAATATCATACAAGTTTTATCACCATAGCATGGTTCAAAATTACTGCTGCTTCGCTGCCCGTTAGTGCAGGTGCCGATCGGGCAACAAGCAGGGATGAATAAGATGCCAGAATGAATTTTTTGGTAGTCTGTGGCAAACTGCCAATCGCTAATTTCGACCCCTGCCATAGTATAATTATTCAGATGGAACAGATACTTGTTCTACAGGGTATCAGGTCAATTCGTCGAACGTCATTTCGTCGACTGTGTCAGTTGGTAGGGTAGTCAATTTATCAGAGACAAATTCGTCGGGTGTTTCAGTTGGTCGAGATAATAAATAAATGATCGGAAAAAACTTTAAAAAAATTTATTAACGAAAATTTTTTTATATTAATTTATTTACTTGAAAAGTAAACAATAAATGTCATTACTGTTAAAAACAGTATTCAAATACTTTGTAAACAACGTGATATAGCGGCTAAAATGAATTGTAACCACTATAAACGTGATATTGTTGAAAAGGGGTCCAGACATTTGCCCAAAACTGCTTATCCTTCATTTTCAGAATGAAATTAATACCTGTATAAAATTAATTATCGGACAAATTGAGCACATGCAGGAAATTCAATTTTTATTAAGTAAAAATTAAATAATAATATAAATATTAAGTTCCATGAGCTTTTATATCCTATGGCCGATTTCCCAAATTTAAAACAAAATTTCACGTTGAGGGGAATGGTTTTCAAGCTCCTATCAAAGAACCAGTGAATTTGGAACTGTACTGTGGACAATTGGATAGTTTGAATTAATCTCTCATCTAAAAATGCCCAGAGCTTATTAATTGTAAGGGAATCGTGTTCCATCATATGTAATACTTTTATATATAAAGCTCTTAATAACCTTTTATTAACATCTCTTTCTCACTCATTTTTTCCTCAGTTTCCACCCGTTTCTTATGATACCCGTTTTCATGTCTCCTTAGCTTCGCCTCTGATTAGACGCAATTATAAGATAATTTTCATTATTTATAATGATCATATAATAAAAATATTTCTTTCAGGTTCTTTGGATTGAAGGAAATTATACTAATTACATAGATATTTGTTAACATTGGTGAAATTGGTGTTAACAAAATAGTAAAAGAACGGAATAACTTCTTCAAGTGGATAGGTATAGTTTACAAAAAAAATTGCTTATTAACCACAACAATTTGATGGTGAAATTGTTGTGGTTAAAGAGCAAATCTGTTTCTTTGTAAAAGATATTGGTGTCATTATGAATATGTGCATATGCTAATCTGCGAATATGTGGATATCAAGTTGGCATAATTTTATGTTAAACTTGGTATATCGGCCACAGGATATTAAATGTTTTGGCAAGCTCATGGAGCTTAATATTTATGTTATTATTTAATTTTTACTTAATAAAAATTAAATTTCCTGTATATACTCAAATTTTCCGATAATTAATTTCATTCTGCAAAAGAAGGATACTGAAGCGATATAAACAGTTTGGGACAAATGTCTTGACCATTTGTCAACAAGATTACGTTTATTGTAGCTACAATTCATTTTAGCCTCTAGCACGTTGTTTACTAAAACTGTATTTAAATACTGATTTTTAACAGTAAAGGCATTTATTATTACCTTTCCAGTAATGAAATTAATAACAAAATTTTTTCGTTAATCAATTTTATAAAACGTTTTCCCGACGAATTGAAACACCCGACGAATTTGTCTCCGACACCTCGTCGAATTGACGTTCGACTAATTGACGTCCGACGAACTAACCACACGACCAACTGACATAGTCGACGAAATGACGTTCGACGAATTGACTCCGGCAAATTGACGCTCGACGAATTGACCTTCGACGAATTGACACGTAACCGTTCTACAGATGTCCCAAAAGTTTCCATACATAGAATAAATAAACATTTTATATGAAAACGACATTTATTTATATAATATGCTCGGTTCTTCGACAGTTGGGTGCATGACAATTCGGTGGCGACAATTGGGTGAACGACAATTCAGTGGACGCGACAATTCGGTGAACGTCAATTCGGTGGACGTCAACTGGGTGGATTGCCCAATTCGGTGGACGTCATTTCGGTGGAGGCGACAATTCGGAGAACGTCAATTGGGTGGACGACAATTCGATGGAAATGTAAATTCGTTCGAGATTTTTAAATCACCGAAGACTATGAGTATTTAACTCGTTGATTGTTTATAATTGACACATCTTTATTGCAATTACAAAGCAATTCGCTCCATTCATTTCACGTTGAAGTCACTTTATATGCGGGGAATCTTTTATTTATTATTTATTAGCTTAAAATAAATGAGATTATTTCTCTATTAAATAATTTATTAAATTATTTTGTAAAAAGGGTAACATTTTCTATTTTGTTTTATTGCTAAGAGTTCCATTATTCAATTAAAAATCCTGTTCTTAAATTACTACTTCAGCTCTTTAAAATAGGCACAATAGGAATTGGGTAGATATATATGTTATTTGACATTAATATAGCACGGTGACACCCCCTCCCCTACAGTATGGTTTAATATAAAAAGGCAGTTGGAGGGGAGGACAGAGGGGACAGTTCATTTCATGTTTTGGTTGAAGGGGTTTAATTGTCGATAACCACGAATCGATGGGCGTCAAGTTTTGTATGATGCTTTAACATAGTTCGGGAAAGATTTATAACTATTAGAGAAATTTACATTGATTTTGTGATAGCATGTTTTCATACATTTAAATTTTGCATTTTCAATAATTACAGCTTACACAGTTAGTTAAATTTGGCAAAAAATCCTGAAGTTAGTTATTCTAATATTTGCTGTAAAGAACCTGTCTTGCTGTATTCAACTAAACTGAGCGGAGACAGTTGCCTCTTCTACTGAAAGAATAACTGAATTAAACATGACAGTTTTTATCAGAAGTTAATATCTGTGGACAAGTGGTGTGCACTGTACAAAGATAATGGACAAATCATGGCCTGATTGTGCAGAAAGTTGCAGCAGAACTCTAGATACTTAGTCAATTTCGTCTTTATTGACCATTTCTGCATACTGCTCATCTGTCGTCGCGCAAATGGCCATCAAGCCCTTCTGTGTCTTAGCTGCTATTTTTGCAGGTTATCTTATCTTAAATTTATTTGAAAAGCCAAAAGAGAGAGGTATGTTTGAAGACCAAGTTATTTTTTTTATACGAGGCGTGTCTGGAAAGTAAGGTTACAACCCCTTTATTGGACAAGTAAAAATTGAATGCTTAATTTGGCTTTACTGGCTTTAACTTTTAGCCTTCCACCTCTCTCTCGCGGCTGTTCTTCATTACTACATGGACTTTAGTTGGAGTGTTTACAATGGCTGTGCCGATTCAGAATCCCGCCAAATGTGAAGTGCGCTCTGTCATGTCTTATTTCCCCAAGCACAAGGTAAACGCCCAGCGGATATTCACAAAGCACTTGTTCTCATTGTGGCGATATTACGAGTAGGCAATATGTAGCGAAGTGGTGTCGTGAATTTTCTGGAGGCAGGACCTATGTTCATGGCAAACACAGAAGCGGTAAGCCGTCCGTGGTCTCTGATAAACTTCTGCATTTGTTTCTTAGCTTGAGAGAAATCTTGCTGGACAACGTTTCCACGATGATGAAGAGATCAAACACGAGATTGAAATGCGGTTCCGGCATCAGGCGCCAGAATTTCATGACTCTGAGATACAGACGCTAACAAGTGTTTGGACGATGGCAGCAAAGTCGTCGGAAAATATCCCCTGTATTAATTAAATTAGTTGTAGTGAACATTTTGTTAAATCATTTTTTGAAAGAATTCTAGCCGTTGTAACCTCACTTTCCGGACATGCTTGGTATTTAAAAGTGTGTTCTTTTTTAATAAGCAAATTCTTCAGATTATGGCCAAATAAATCTTGCACTGTAATTAAAAAGCGAGATATACAAGTTGTTCACAAAATAATATATCAATTTTGAAAGGCTATGTTTACCAAACTACAAAACTTAATCAATAGATCTTTTTGAAGGATATAATCTGTAGTTTATTTTGATCATCCACATGAGGATTACAAATATTCAAAGTGATGCCACGAAAAGTTCGAACGATGTACAATACAGGGCTTGCGCTAACTGTAATCTGTAAGGTTTCGTGACCAACTTCTCTCTCAACACTTTCCACAATGTCATATGGGGCATTTGGAGTTCCTAGCTGGCTGGGCGAGTCGATTTACTCGGACTGCGAATGAACGTTTACTGAATGCGTTGGACATTCTTTTTTGACACTCGTGGCGCTCCAGGATTTTTGCCTTTGCGATAGCACCTTTTCTCAGTGAATTGACGAAACCAATTCAGGATATCCCATCTTTTTGGAGGATTATTTCCATATATGTCACCGAATTAATTTTATCGAATTCAAGCACTTTGCAACATCTCTTGGCAATGAAACAAAACTTCAGAATGTCCCCTTCACGATAAGTAGCGTGGCAGTATAAGTTATTTTCTTGCTGAGATATACCGTTTCAAATTTGATATATTCTTTTGTGAATCACTGTACTGTGCCACTATGAAAATTAAAAACGGCATCGTTCCTTTTCTCCATGCATTTTGCTTCATGTTGTTATTTAGCTTGGACAGAAGCATGATAGAGCCCATCCACCCACCAAGAAAATTAAAAGTGACAGCGTTTATTTTATCCCTGCTTCGTATTGTTATTTAGCTTGGAGGGAAGTAGGATAGAGTCCACATAAATGCAGCATCTTTCTGTTAGGTTTCCTCTGGGACAACGTAAATCTAAGGCCGCGTTCAGTACTGGCGCTGTGAGTCCTGCAACGAAATTTCTATAGGACTCGAACAATAGATAACGGAG
>JAHWFO010009523.1:0-11140 GCA_023313115.1 Rhysida immarginata | reverse complement strand
TCATGAGCAGACTCTGAAAGGAAGGATGGCATTCGTTAGAAATTTTGTTATTATTTTGCTCAACCTTGCCAAATATTGCAAATACTGGTACCTCGGGTTCAGTCTGTAGGATGTGACATAGGTCCGAGGAAGTCAATAGCGCTAGGTCTTACTTTTTCCACTGCAGAAGCCAAATTTTCTTATCCTTTTGTGGAACGGCGCACCTCAACGTACTATAATCGAAATGGATTCTTTTCTGCTGGATCCATGTCATTCCTAAAATGAGGTGGAAGTTGCCCAGTGGAGCTAAGTTAAGTTTAGCTTATCACTGTATTTTCCGCTTTTAACGGGCACCAACCGGGCTGACTTGATGATGGCTGTCGTCCTACCATCAGCAAGGGTTGCGGTTTTATTTTGTGCCGATATATCCGTTAATTTTAGATTCAGCTTAGTAGAAAGTTTTGATCTTAATAGTTTTCTACCGCCCCCGTGTCAATTAGAGTTCTACAGGTGAAGCCTTTGATCATGACCATACATAGAGCATGCTCTCATTTTCCTGCTGAGGTCTAGCAAGCGAGTTACCCGGAGACTGCTCAGATTTGTTCCAGCAGAATTTCACAAAGTGACCTCGATTGCCGCAGGCATAGCATTTAATGCCGCTTGAGGTCGGGCATTTCTCTTTTTTTGTATCATCTCTTGGGTATTCACGCATTACATCAATTTGCATAGGCTCATGGTAGGGGACCTCCAGGAGGTCGTGGGCTTGTTACCACTTTTCTATGAAGTCTATAGCTTCTTCTACTGATATAGCCGCTCTCATACGAAGCTGTGAGGACAACTTATCGGGAATAGCCTGTAAAAGAAAGTGCAGTTTCTCTGACTGTGTAGTGTCACTGAGGCCGTTGCACAGGAAATGAAACTTAGTTATAAATTCTGTTACTCGTTTGCCCTTAAGCTTAAGCCTTTGCAGCTCTAATCGGTGAGTCATTTGGGTATGACCCCCTGCGAAGGCCCCTGTTAACATTTGAGTGAAGTGCTGCCACGAGACGGGAGTGTTAGTTAATACCATAGTCGGAAACCAACTCGAGGCTGTGCCTTTGAGATATGCCTGCACAAATTGCAGGCAACACTCCAAAGATATTCCTTTATGTGCAGCAATAATTGCGAATTGTCCGATGAACTCCTCGGGGTCCTCTTTCGGCGCTCCCAAAAAATAGGGGAATTTTAGACAGTTGCGAGAGTCTTGTAAGGGAGTCGGTTGTAGGAGGTGCACTGCTTGAATGAGCGCCTCAAAATGCGGTAAGTGCGGCATGCCCCCTACAGCCCCTTCTTCTTGTTGGGGCTGGAAAACAGGAGGATATCCTTGTTCTTCCTGCATAACTAGATTCTAATTTCTTCGACTAACTTAAGGAATTATAACGCCAAAAGTTAAGGTAAATACCATTAGAGGACTTGGTCTGTAAGAGAAATAAAAATTTAACAGACTGAATAATGGTTTTAAAATAAACGTACGCCTGCCAAAAGTATATGCTCTGAAATAAATTGGCATTAGCAAAGGAGAAATTGTCTGACTCCCAAGACCAAGTCAAAACGCTAAAAAAATGATAACACCTGAATTTTGAGCACTAGATGCGCACCTCAAAGATATATTAAACAATAGACCCTATCATTCACGATGCGCACCCCCCCCCTTTTTTACTGAGAAGGGATAATGGCGAAAGGAAAAAAATTTTATCGAAAGTACGCCAATGCCGAATGCAAGCAAAATGGTTTATACATATTTTATCAAGGGTGGGATAGGGCGGGATTAAAACTAATAATTTGTTGGGTCGAACTGTCTTCTGCTAACACACCTGCAGAAAGTATATGCTCTGTGTCACTTATTTTGGAGCATATGCGCAGTGGAAAATATTAATTAGAAGGATACAGACAACAGAGTATAGCTTTTGGCCTAAATAATTTATTTAATAAAATGGATTAGTTAATTGGCACAATATAACTAAATATAAATGGGCGATGATCTTGCTTACACGCATAAAACTCATAAGGTCTTTGCCTTGCCCGATCTGAGGGAAAGACTCTCAGATTTACAAAATAATTGAGCTACGGAATTGAAGCTTGCAAATGAATAACTGCTGTTAATTAGCAGACTTAATGGAACGGTCGTAGAGACACGCTTCTAACCTATAGAATTACAGACTTTTGGGAATAGTTTAATATCATAAATTCCTATTAATCTGAATCTCTTTAAATTACATAATTTAAATTTAAATGATATGCTTATACATTGAATATAACGCTTTTAGCAACATTCTACCCTAGGAGAGAAGGTAAGTGAAAGTGCCCGGGTCTCTTCAGGAACATCAGCTCGCTTCGTATTCTCCGTCGTACCGTACAAAAACGACGAAGCAAATGCGTTTAAAATCCGGCTTGAAGCCGTTGATAACTATAACAGAAAAAAAAATAAATGGGATAAGTTACGAGCAAACTAAACTCCTTGCCTTAACCCCTATAGTTATGCTAGAACAACTAAGAGCGGCACTCATCCCACCAAACGTAAGCAATACTTTAACTATTGCATGCCCGAGCAGCTAATTACATGAATAAAGTTTTATAAGCAAAGCGCTTGAGCGGGTAGAATAAAGTTAACGTTTATGAGCGAGACTAAGAGACTTAGGTGAGGAGTAAATGCAAAAATAACTACAACCCACCTCAGATAGGGAACCAGGTCACCCAATCCGTGCTGCCAGAAGGCCTTGTGTGTCCAGGGGGTGATCCAAGCACATATCCCATCAGGGATCGAAGACGGATCGAAGGATTTGAAGTCCAGGAATGAAGAGGAATGAATACCGGCGGCGACGACCAATGTATGTAATGGGTACACCTCTCTCGGAGCTGCTACGATGCTGGTGAGGAACTTCGGCAAGCCAGGCAACGAGGCAACTCCACGTTCGTCTGGCTGGAATGTGCTGGCTTCGGGAATTTTGTTGTCCACGTCACTGCTCAGCTCGACGATGCAGGGAACACTAGTCGTGGCGCTGTGGTTATAGGCAGTGTAAAAGAGACAAAAACAGTCCAACATGAATTAACTCGAGTCGCTCGCAGCACTTGTTGCTTAGCCCGAGCGCTTTCCTCACGCTCATTCCTTGAGGCACTCGCCGAGTTCGACGGCTTTTTTCAGCCGTGATTCCAAACGACTCGTTCGGAAGTGAGGTTAGAAGTTCACTTCCTCGAGAGTGGAATTTTCTGCGAACTTTTACCTTGGTTCCAAGTCTCGTCTCATCGATTTGAATCTTCTTGCCCATAACCTACGTGCTCGCGCCGTTTTCTGCGCCTTTTCCGTTTCTTTTGCATACGATGCTTTTTCCTGCAGTAGTCATCTGTGGTGATGGATATTTTAGCTATGCCCTTAATAGATGGTGACAAAGATTTTCCAAGCTTGCTCCGCGAGCGAGAAGAATGGTCGGGAGCCTTGGTCAATGCACCTCTCACCACATTTGGTGACAATATCACAGATTTTGTTTGGATGCCTTCATCTACTTCTCAACCATATTACCTTTCTGGCAAGGATGACACTAAAGCAGCTGTGATATAGCCAGAAAAGCTCACAGAATCCCTGAAACATCCATGGTAAGGGAGAATCCTGACCCATGGTAAGAGGGAATCTTCACCGAAAGATTGCGAACACTGAATTGAAATTCCTGAGATGTGTGACAGATGTTAACCTACTAGGTAAAATGCATAGCAGCACAATATGGAAGTTCTTGATTGGTATGGATTCTCACCCTTCAGGCAGTTGCTTTTTACCTAGCCCATGGCTATGGACCTCTGATCTTTACCCTAAAATGTCTTTAGAGTTTGCCAGTTTGGTATTTGGTAAAGGGGAAAATAATTTGACAAAATATCTCAAATTAGCAATTTTATTCAAGGTAGCCAAACAAAGGAAGAATTGTAATGTGTTACAACAAACATCAATTAGGCTATAAGGCATACATAAGTAATTAAAGGGGGGATTTTAAGATTTTATTAAAACATACAATGAATTACTTCAAGTAACAAAAAAGTTAATCACATTTCAATGATAAGTAGCTCGGCCTGCGTTGATCGCAGACCAATGAACTGCACATCATTTGAAAAAGGGGGAACCTCAAGGTTTTATTCAATGCCGGTAGAGATCTCTAGGGTGTATCTGGAATACGTAGGGAGGCCTCGTCAGTTACTTCAAAATAGCGAACGCACATCACAAAACCTTTTTTTGGCCACCACGATCCTCAGACCTCGCTGTTTGTAACTTCTTCTTAAGGGGATGCGTAAAAGCCCGTATTTTTGTGCACCCTTTCAGGCAAATTGGAGGAGCTAAAAGCTCAAATATACCTGCCATTCGTGAAGTGACTCCAGATATGCTGTAGCAGGTATGGAGGAATTTGATTATTGGCTAGATGTGTACCGTGCAGCAGCAAGAGGACACATCGAATACTTATAAACAAAATTTAAGATTATTACAAACATTTCAATATGTTGCCCATCTCTGTATCTTCATTTTTTTAAAAATATAGATTTTTGAAATGTGATGAACCTCTCTGTTAAACCCTGTACTTTAAGATTTTCTCAACTAATTATATTACACGTCAAAAATCAAAGTTGGGAAAGATACTAGGAATCATCAATCATATTGCCAGGGTAATTCTTAATTCTCCACAGCAATCTCTTAGACATTATCAAAGGCCACCATAAGGGTTATCAATAAATGGCTCATCCAAACGCTACGATTCCTTATTAAGATTCCAAAGTTTCTCATGGGTTTTCACAATCTCTGTGTATCTAAGGAATCAAGTTAAGCTACTTGTGTCCCATACACAAGAGAATTTAGCCTGTGTCACGAATAAAAATAAATACAGAAATACCTTAATTATTAACAGAAGTATGGAGGCAGAATAGGGTGATAAATTCAATACATAAACGAATTTATTGATGAAATAATATAAAATACATTAGCAATTCCACTTGAGTGCAATCATGGTTGAATAAAAAAGGTTTCAGATCAGGCCAGGAGGAGAGAAACAATTCTTATCTGTGACATCAAAGGTTCTACATTCGCAGGCGAGGTGAGGTTCGCAACAAAGTAAAGTCTAAATTTGATATGATAATTTTTTTGTTGGAACGCGCATGATGCGTGCTCTTCAACGCGCATGATGCGTCAACTTCAAATGTTAAGTTCTAAACTATTTAATAAAGCCTTATTAAAGTAATAATAATCTATATCAGGGTAAAGTATATGATACACAGTTCCTAATAAAAATAATATATTTAATAAAAATAAATATCAAGATATGATAAGAACTGTCTAGCGCTAGCTCAACCGACAATTTGATTAGCTCCAGAGTGAGTAAATTCCAAAATGTTAAATAATTCTTAAATTGATAAATTGATAGAGAGAAAGAGAGCCAGGACAAACATCTATCGCACCTTCACTACCCAATGTTCGCACTACAACAACCCCTCCAATCCGTGTGAAAAGTTTTCCATAAGAAGACGTTGTCGTAGGTTCCAAATTATTATATTATTATATTATAATTTTCTTCCTCTAACAAGATTTCAGAAACATACTTTGCTTTACAGGCCATTAACCATTCTACTGCCGAAGATGAAGGCGACGCATAAATATTAGCAAACTTATGCCGCTGAAATAATTTTAGTAGAACCAACCGGAGAAATAGTTAAATCTTTGTTTGCTTTCTATTGACAGAAGCTATAGGAACTGAACATCTTGAGTTGATACTGTTAATACTGTCCGATGCCGTTTTCATTTTCTTTTGTAAAGGAAAAATTATGCATCCTTTCATTCATCCGTCTTTCATAACGGTTTCATTTCCATTGTCATACTCGACATTATTCATGGCCTTCTAGAAACTACCAGGCCTGAACATGGAAAAGATAAAACATTGTTATGTCAAACTGGTGGTGCTATTACAGAAGTTAGTTCAACGTCACAATCTTAGTGCTTTAACAATACATTATTGACGTCATGTTCAGGCCTAGTAGTATCTAGGAGGCCGTGCATTATTCCTTCTTTTCCTTGAAATACATTTCTTGCATCCATGCGCACAAGAACCGCTTCTCTCTACCGTTTCTACCTTTTCCACACTTGGTCTCTGTCTCTTCTCTCCCCTCAGTTCCGTTTCGCTTCTTTTTTTCTCTTTCTTCCCTGCCCGCTCGCTCGGCAAATGATGATAATTTGTTTTGTGGATTATATTTTTATGCCGACGGTCGGATTTTGATTGTGACATAGTGTCCAAATTAAAGTTTGAAGTAATATAATGAATATTTCTAGCTTTCCAATTAATTCTAAATATTTCTGAGTTTCATAAACAGATTACAGTTTCTGAAACATAGCATGGATTCATTGGCAATCTCACTAATTGCTAAGTTATGCAGTTAATAAAGAAAAGCAAGGCAATCTTGTCAAATTTCTTGACAACTAATTATTCTTACAAGGACATTAAAAATTTGCATATTATTACAGGTAATTATAATGCGTTGTGTTCACTAGTATTTATTAAACTTGGCTATGCATAAAATAATATCCAAAGACTAGGGCTATATTGATACGTGTTTACACCATTAATGTTTGCTAACAATACCCTAAAAGATACAGTGCATTTTTCTTGTTTTTAGACCTCATTATGGAGAGTTTTTTCTGAATTATACGAGTTCAATCACGATCAAAGCTTTCATAAATGCAGACGTTCATGAAGACGAGTCAGTTCATTCTATAGCTCGCTAATTGATGTTTCAATTTAGCCATGAAGATGTTCTGTGATTCAAAAGATGTTCGGTGTCTTGTAGACGAAAAAGTTTGCTGACGAAAATAACTCGGCTGAGTAATTACCAAAATGGATGAATTCCAATGCTATGGTTGCTATTGATCTAGCATATAGTTGAAAATTCGAAAATGATCCTCGCCGGTCGAAGGCGTTTGTTTCGTCACGTGTCTCCAAACCAGTTGATACCCGGTCGTATATTGGCTGGGGAAAGATTCTAAAGGAATGACTGTTCATCAAACACACAGAATTAATAACAAGGAAAATCAGCTTCTTCTTAGCTAGTGGAAAATTGCATAAGTGTAATGCCTACCTAAAGAATGGCATCGTTAAGGCAGTAACAGCCACGGGAATGGCAGTAAATGCAACGTTGCATCGCTTTTTGGTGAAAATCCAACGAACCAAGTCACTCTTAACGAGAAAATGCACTGTACAAAGGGGGATTATTACTCACAAAAGTAAACGGATTTCTTAAAAAATGTAGATGGCTTTTGCAATAAAAATGCAATCTAAAAATTCTAAATTTTATCAAAGAAAATACGAGGTACGATTCAAAATCTCTCGGATTGGAGCTGTATAACTGAATAGTGAAATGGTTTCAATGCACGCCGTTTGTGTACGAAATTTCATCGTGAATGAACCCGTTCTGGCCTGTATTTGACGCCTTTTGTTGAAAGGTTTTGACGTTGCTTTGCGATTTTCTCATTCTTTGACGTTGCATAAAGAATTCGTACTAACGGGTCACACTGTCAATTCACAGTTCTTCTGGTGAGTAAGGTGGTTGGGAGAGGATTGTCATCGAATTCTTGGTCAAAAACTATATGCTCAATGAATGGTGCGGACGCGTTATCTTGATGAAGACCCCAGTGCTTTGATCGCCACAAGCCCGGCCGTTTCTTTCTGACATCTTCGCGAAGCGCCTCAGAACATCACAACAGAACTGTAAATTGACAGTGTGACCCACTGGCACGAATTCTTTATGCAATGTCAAAGAATGAAATATCGTAATGCAACGTCAAAAATTTCTAACAAAACTGCATCTATACAGGCGAGAACTGCCGAAGCCGACGCGATCTATACAAAGCCATCGGGGCCAACGATATAACGGGCCCCAGCCAACACCTCCTATAGAGAAGGCCTGCGGACCAAAGGTGTATACATTGTTACATCATCATCAAGCGGCTATTGTTATCGTATTTCTACCAATAATAAGCCCTAAATTTGAGTGCTTGATGATGATGTAACAATGCAAACACCTTTGGTCCGCAGGCCTTCTCTCTAGGAGGTGTTGCCCCAGCGTGGAAAAATCACCTGACCATCTTAGTCCGAGTAACAATGTAATCATCTTTGTTTCCATCTTGGGTTTTCACAATCAGTGTTTTTTCGTTTGTTGGAAATAAAGAAGGTTGGATTGTTGGCTGAACTAAGATGGTCAGGTGACTTTTCTGCGCTGAGGCCCGTTATATCGTTGGCCCCGCAAAGCCATGGCATTACGTCACTTGGCATTGTTGAAATCCCATCGGTTTTCGTGACGTATTTTAAATATGAATTTTGTATTTTAGATAACTAAGTAAATACAGTAGAATAAAATTCATTAATGCCAAACACGGGTCATTTACCTTTTTAATAAATCATTTTATTTAAATTTTAAATAACCTTATTTTTTTCTTAAATTTATTTTTGCAAGACATCAAAAAATCCATCTGTTTGCATGATATCACAAAATCAGTGCCACGGCTTGATTATATCGCATCGGCTTCGGAACTGCTTCATTCACGATGAAATTTCGTTCCGTAGCTCACAAAATTAAAGTTCCTAATCTAGAGCTTTACACAAAATAAGTACCCACTGCCATCCATCTGCGTGTATTGAAACTATTTCACATTTCAGTTATATAGCTCTACAGCTCCAATCCGGGAAATTTTGGATCGTACCTCGTATAAAACGTGACACATATTTCGTCACAATTAAAGCAACACCACCTCTACTCAAAGCCTGAGCGCGAAAACGTCATGCATTGTTACATCACCTACGGTAGGGTATTGTTAAACATATTTCTGCTAATAATAAGCCAGAAATTATCCCAACCGTAGATGATGTAACAATGTATGATTTTACCGTGAGCAGGTTTTCTCTCTAGGCGGTATTGGTTAAAGGCGGGTTTCCATTCTTACAAGTTACAGGCACAAGACGCGGAACATGTGCCAGCACATGTTGCGCGTAATTGGTAATTGTTATACTGCTTCCAATTTCTGCGACATTTGTGCTTTGTAGTTGCAGACTCAGTTTTTGCCAATTTTTCTGTGTGGAGTAATTTGTTGTTTAAATATGGACATCGTGTGCCATAGTCGCTTGGCACATTTCTGTCCCTGGCACTTGTGCCGCAACATGATGCAGACTGTTTCCATTTCAACAAATTTCGGGAACATGTGCCAGCACATGACGCAAACATGTTGCGGGATAAATTTGTAGTAATGGAAACCAGCCTTGAGAGACCAATATTTATTTATTTATTTATTTTTTAATTTATTAATAAATTAAAACTTACAAAAGATGTCACACCAGAGTCATTATGGCTAGAGGCCGACAAGGTAGGTCTCTGGTGGACAGCAAAATCAAAAATAACAACACACAACAATGTAATTTAATGATTAATAATATTATTTATTAATTATGTTCACTTGAATGGCGACTTTATAATTACTTTAAAAGTTAATTAAACAATCTTTTCTCGCCTTTTGCCCTAATCGCCTGATTAGTTATTCCTGGAGATTTTCCTGGTGCGTGGGAGGTCACAAAATTATTAGGTGAACAATGTGACAAAATATACAGGGTGATCCAAAAATTAGAAAACCTTTAAAACTCAATAATGCGCACAGGGACGTATTCAGAATTTTATTTCGGGAAAAGGGCTGAAGGGGGCTGGCCCAATTCTACTACCAAGGGAAGGGGTCCCCTAAGTAACAGGATTAGTTGGCAAGGTATTCAATTTTGAGGGGGGGAGGACTGCAACCCCACCCCTCTCCCTAGGTACGCACACGAATGCAGATTAAAAGATTGTTTGCACAAAAACGATTGAAATGAAGGTCGGATTTTTTCTTGGAAAAAATTAATGCCAGAATTGTTCGGTCTGTGGCCAAGAGATGGTGTTGTCACGTTACAAACATCAGTAAGATGGCGGATCAGTTATCGCCTTACAAATGTTCAGTTTGCCATCAGTCATCCAGCAGCACAACAGTCAGACAAGACACGACACTGTTTACTGCATTAAGCATGATTTCTCTCGGTATGGCAGACACATCTCGCCGGATGGAACCTTTCAATTTGCCAACGATTTAGGTTGGTTGAAGTACACTTTTGACTTCAGGTATTCCCATAGCTGAAAGCCACCACGCGTCATATCAGGCGATCTGGATGGCCAGGCATGCGGAAAGCATCGACTGAGTACACGATTCTCCCCAAATGCTGAGCGGGTCAGTCATTCCACAGGCGCAGTGTCATGTCTTCGGGCGGGCACGGCCGATAATCCAAGAACTAAGCCGTCGGATTGTCGGTGGGGCATGACCAGGGATGTTCAAACTGCTGGCAAAAATCCTAAGTGCCGGCAGCTAACGAAGAAAGCAGTTAAATGTCCGACACCCGCGGAGACCAATAGACTGGCCGGGAACCGCAGAAATAGTGAGAAACCACTCTCATTGGCCTTGTATATTCCCATGCATAATAAGTTAATTAAAGGGGGATATGATGGGAGCCTTCGAGACCACTACACCAAAAGACGAAGACATCCTTCTACTCGAACGTCTTCAGGCCTGAGGAAGGGGTGCAGGACCATAATGACAAGGAAGTTGGAACTAATCGAAATTTACAATTGAAAAATTTGTCATGAATTTACAATTCATGAGTCCGAGGATCAGCTGTCTGGTTGCTGGCACCCACCGAAGAGATTTCACTCAGGATCGCACCGAGCTTTGGCACAAGGGAATAGATACGAAGCCGCATCACGTTCATGGCAAGAGAAAAGTAGGCCCAGGCTTTCATCGAACGTCTTTCCATGACTCCCGAGTAGCAACCAGCCAGGGGTCCTCTCCAGCTGAAATTGCAGCAATGCCGCTGGCAGGCAAGAGACTTTGATAATTTTGGACTTAATAGAAAACCATATCCATTGTTTCCTCTTTAGAATGTGGATGCTACACGTCCAAGGGTTGCAGTTTGTCAGCAGCCGAATTAGACGATACCCAGACATTCTGCAAGCGCACAAGAGAGATTCAGTGGAGTACCATGCTGCTTTGCCTCCATACCCGAGCATACTGGTGACTCAGCAAGAAAAGACAAATTGGAGC
>JAHWFO010009522.1:0-12564 GCA_023313115.1 Rhysida immarginata | reverse complement strand
CATGTTCATAGGACGTTTTGTGTTTATCTTAACCTCTATAATACCCCCTTTAAGTATTTTACATTCGATGTAAATCACCCTGTATATACAGAATTATAAAAAATATACAGCCAATCAAACAACGGAAGGAAGGAAAATTACAAATCGCTAGTACCGTATAGCCAATAAAAACAAAGTGAGTCTTTTTCCCTGACTTCTTACAGTTTTTTATGCAGTCCCTGGTTTTCAGGATTAACTTTGGTAACGGGTTATTGGGGAGTTTCACATATGGGCCTTCGTCAAGCATAGTCTGGACTGAATTCACGGTTTTATCCACGATGAGATATTTTAAGTAAATATATATTAAAATATTTGTTTTATAAATAAAGAACAAGGGTCAATAGTGGCTTAAATAAAACAGAATAGCGGTTTAATCAGAATAGGTTGAGGATATAAAAACGGCCCAGTAAATCGTAACAATTATTTGATGTAAATAAGCAGGAAAAGAAAACTAACGCCGTCCCTAAAGACGTGGGAGGCAAAGATTCTAAATACGATAGAGGTCAAGTTAAAAATGGGAGTCCAAGCAAGTTCTCGGTTTGGAATAGGCTTATAGCCGCATAGTAATGGCTGCTAGGGGACACATAAGAATAGGGTACTTACCATTTCGAAGTTCTAGGAGTGAAGACTCGAAGACACACATTCGGCATACGTCCAGTAGGAAAGACTCGATCCACCATGCCGTTGATTCGAAAGACCCGCCTTATATATTCCCCTAGCATTACCCATAACTCCATGCACGAAATCACGCTCTTGATTGGCTGCCTGCCATTCCGATCTCCTTGCCCCCTGCTGGGTAATATCAGAAATAGTCATAATTCTTCCGGATTTTTTACTGGCGACTTGGAGTCTCCTATCTTCATTCACTGGCGTCGATCTACAAACCACGTGGGAAGGGGGGGCAGACGCAGAAGTTACAAAACGTTGTAATTGACGAATGTCACAATTTCCCCCTTCCATAGTGATGTCTTGAGCACTCGGTGCGATTCCTTGGACGTTCTCAATTTGGCTCGCCATGGTGTCTCCTTTGTGGAGCTGCTTGTAGTCGACTCTGGGTTTGCGCCGGAGATAGTATCGGTCCTGGCCTCTGGCATGATCGTTACCATCTGGTGGGATTGCATGTTCGATTTGTTCTTCCACTTCCAGTTGGGGTTCTCTCTGTTCCTCAGCCGGAGAAAGGATGATGTGGTCGTCATTCTCATCTGCTTCTGGATCCTCGTCTTCATTGCCTTCTGGTCTAGGTGGAGTCCTTGATCTGTAACAAGTTCCCCTTGATCTCATGTTCCCCCATGCAGCCTTGATTCTATCGACATGGACAACCTGTTTCTCTCTTAGACCGGACCCTTGGATCTCATAGTTAACGGAGCTCAATTTTCGAGTTATGCAGTAGGGCCCCCTGTATTGATATCCCAATTTATTTTTGCCTCTGCCTTTAATTAAGAGAAGAACCCTATCTCCTACTTGAAATTCCTTTAGGTGCCTCCCTTGATTTCGCCTCTCAATCTTTGTGTCTCTCCTTGTGTTGCTCTTCTGATTAGCAAGGTTGCGAGCGACTCTCAGTTTGGCCGATAGTTCAGATTTATATTTGATTGGGTCAATGTTCGTTTTCCCTCCTTAATACCCCCCCTCCCAAGGTGTACATGGATCGAAGCCGTATAGCAGTATCCCTCGTATTCTCGTTGTCTGTGGTCCTTATGCTAAAAAGGGCAGCATTGATAAACTCGTCCCATACGTGAGGTTTCCCATCACACAGGTGTCTTAGTGTCTCGAGAATGCTTTGGTTTACTCGTTCAACGAGACGATTTGAGTTAGGACGATATGACATGGTACAGATGTGTGTGATACCGAGGTCCTCTAGCAAATTCCGCATTACTTCGGATGTAAAGTTAGTTCCCCTATCAGATATCATTTCTTTGGGGATTCCATATCGGCAGATAATGCCTTCAACAAATGCCCTAGCAACAGTAATGGCCTTCGGATCCTTTAGGGGAAATGCCTCGGGGTAACGTGACATCACGTCAATACACACTAAGATATATTTGTTCCCATTTTCCGTTTTTGACATCGGGCCTATGATGTCGACCGCAATTTTGTCGAAAGGGCATTCGGCCCTTATTCCTTGTTGAAAGGGAGCCGATCCCTTTTTTAATTTGCATTTCTGGCTTGTTTGACATGCCTGAATGTACCTGTTAACATTTTTCCCAACGACGGCCAAAAGTAGTATCTTTTTAGTTCATTAATAGTTTTAGTTATACCTTTACGGCCCGCTAGTTTATTGTTGTGAGCCATTTCAATGATTCGAATTTTCATGTCTTCTCCTATGCACACTTTACCAGCACCCCGATCTCTTTCCCTCCCTCTCTTGATTTGAGTCCTGGGGAAACATTTCAGAACTCCGTTCTGCAACCTGAATTCTCCATATTTCTTAAATTTTTCAGGTGTTTTGTTATCCTTAGTTAGTGATTTATAAATTTCACTCAACATGGAATCGGTAATTTGGGAGGATCTTATGTCTTCTTTCCAATTATCTTTGATCACCTTAATGATTCCATTACACTCCCTCACAGGAGGGCGAGAGAGAAAGTCGGCAACTACATTCCTTTCGCCCTTTTTGTGAGAGATCTGAAGATCGAACTCTTGAATCTCCAAAGACCAGCGCAACAGGCGCTGGTTCATAGCCCCGATGTTTGCCAGGAAAGAGAGGGGTTTGTGATCGGAGAGCAGGTGAATAGGAAAGCCCAACACCATGGGCCTAAATTGTCTGAGAGCTTGAACCATTGCCAGTAACTCCTTTTCGATTACAGAGTAATTTGCTTGGGCCTCATTTAGTTTGGCACTGAAGAAAGCGATGGGTCGAATGCCCTGGACGGTCCTTTGCTGAAGAACAGCGCCAATGGCCTCTGCCGATGCATCAGTATAGAGCAGAAAAGGCTTGGTGTAGTCTGGTGGGGTGAGAACAGGAGGGTGCATAATGGCCGATTTCAAGGACTCGAATGCTTCCTGGCACTCGTGGGACCACATGAACCTTGCACCCTTCTTGGTCAGGTTTGTTAGAGGGGCTATGATTTTGGACATGTTCTGAATAAATGGTCTGTAGAAATTGGCTGCGCCAATGAAGGAACGCACCTGTTTCACCGTTCGCGGGGTTTCTAGTTTAGCAATAGCACTGACATTTCCGGGGTCAGGTGTCAGGCCTTCTCGCGATATTACATGTCCGAGATAAAGGACCTCTGTCATCATTATTTTGCACTTTGACGGCTTCATGATGACGTTGTGTGTTTTAAAAATCTTCAGTATCCACTCTAGGGTCTCCAGATGCTCTTCAGCTGTCTTGGTAAAAACAAGCACATCATCCTGAAATACGTGTACACTTTGGCAAAGCTTTTCGTATAGAAGGTCAGTCATATATGACTGGAACGTATGTGCAGAGTTCTTCGCACCCTGGGGCATACGTGTTAGTTGATACTTGCCCCAGGGTGTCTGAAATGCAAAGCATTTCCTAAGCTCAGGGGCTATAGGTAGCTGGTAATAGCCATAATTAAGGTCTAGTACACTAAAAAAATTATACTCATGCAAATTGTTTAGAATGTCATGAATTCTAGGCATGGGGTAATCCAAAGCCGTAGTGACATTGTTAACTTTACGTAAATCAAGCGTGACTCTTATGTCGCCGTTGTTTTTTTTTGACTATATGGATAGGGGAGTTCCATCGTGATCGACTCGATTCAATAATTCCCGCTTGTAAATAAGAGTCTATTTTGGATTTTAGCGCGTCAAGATGGATTTTGGGAATGGGGTATTGACGGACAAATACCGGATGGGATTGATCAATATCGAATTGTACCATGACGTTATTGACCCCAGATAACATTTCTATCTCTTCAGCAAAGTTTTCCGTGTATGCCTCTAGCAATTCACTTAGTTGTGTTTTAATGTCTCTATCAAGATCCCCTTTTTCGATGCGATCAATTACCGTAGTTTGGGCGAGGACAATCTCCTCGGTTTTAGCGTCCTTAAACTTGAATTCTGCCTTAGTGATGAAGTCATTCCCAATGATCCCTCTGTATTTCCGATCCTTGAAGTCATGGACTAGGAAGCGACGGTTTCTGAAGTGTGACTGCCCTATATAAACATCAGGTGTGATTACTTGGTTGATGGAGCTAGAGTTATTTATTCCTGATAAAATTATGTTTTCAGGGGTGATGTTTACTTTATCACCTAACTGTTGGACAGTTTCATTCTGAATGAGAGAAATCTCGCTCCCCGTATCAATGATCATGGGGATAGCCATTTCCCCTATTTTGATATCCAAATAAAATAGATCATTGTTTCCACGTCTGGCTAGGACTTCGTTTGTGACCGTGTATGAGGACCGAGTTGTGGCTGCCTGATTGGTCCGTTTTAGTTTAAAGGACAATTTCGAGATAATTGATTCGGATTGTTACATTTCCAGCAGCCCTTCCCTTTTGCAGGCCCAAAGGCTTTTCGCGGTGGCTCCCTCCCCTTCTCCAATGCTGTGATCTGCTTTTGCATTGATTCTAGTTTTGCCGTTTGTGCAGCCAGCTGGTTTTGATAATCGGTCATGTGTGCCTCCATCATAGATGTGAGATCGGCTGACATTTGTTTAAATTCCGACCGGACATCGGCTCGGATGGCCTCGGCATTGTTACTGCATGTCTGCGCCTGTTTGGACACGCCTAAACTTTCTGCTTTGGCTGCTAACTTTACAGCATTATCGAATGAATCTGGCTCTTTCATCATGAAAATCATCCTAAACTCTGGGCGTACCGTCTTTTTTAATTTTCGAAGAAGTGTCTGATCCTTACGATCATTAAAAGTATCATCTGCCCTTGCCATGTGACGAAACAGGAGATGCAGTCTGTTGGCATATTGGCGGACATTTTCACCAATCTTCTGTTTGGCCTAATAAAAATTAAGCTCAGCATACTCTAAATCGTCGTCTTTATGAAATAATTCCAACAGTAATCGTTTCACCTCATCATAGCTGTTAGATTCAAACAGCACATGGTCGCTATAACCTGCTGCGGCCTTGCTCTTTATCTTAGACCGAACAACGCCTAAAATGACGGATTCCGACCACCCTGCTATTTGCGCGATGGCATCCACGGCATCAAAAAACGCTTTCGCAGATATGGAACCTTCATCTCCGGTAAATGTAGGGATAAGATTGGTGAAGCCCACAAGGGAATTACTTTTAACTACTGACTGAGTTTCGCCGCTACCGCCACTAGACACATTTAGTTCGGGCGCCATTGTGATATTTTAAGTAAATATATATTAAAACATTTGTTTTATAAATAAAGGACAAGAGTCAATAGTGGCTTAAATAAAACAGAATAGCGGTTTAATCAGAATAGCTTGAGGATACAATAACGGCCCAGTAAATCGTAACAATTATTTGATGTAAATAAGCAGGAAAAGAAAACTAACGCTGTCCCTAAAGACGTGGGAGGCAAAGATTCTAAATACGATAAGAGGTCAAGTTAACAATGGGAGTCCAAGCAAGTTCTCGGTTTGGAATAGGCTTAAAGCCGCATAGTAATGGCTGCTAGGGGACACATAAGAATAGGGTACTTACCATTTCGAAGTTCTAGGAGTGAAGACTCGAAGACACACATTCGGCATACGTCCAGTAGGAAAAACTCGATCCACGATGCCCCTGATTAGAAAGACCCGCCTTATTCCCCTAGCATTACCCATAACTCCATGCACGAAATCACGCTCTTGATTGGCTGCCTGCCATTCCGATTTCCTTGCCCCCCTGGTGGGTAATATCAGAAATAGTCATAATTCTTCCGGATTTTTTACTGGCGACTTGGAGTCTCCTATCTTCATTCACGGGCGTCGATCTACAAACCACGTGGGAAGGGGTGGTAGACGCAGAAGTTACAAAACGTTGTAATTGACGAATGTCACAACTGTCATGCACCAGGACAATGTGTTGAAACATATGATGAACGTTTTCACCTACGATGATCTCTGGGGCCCGTTTTATGAATCGTTGCATTTGCTCCCTTGATGTGACGTTGCTCTTGTCATCATCGGAGGCGCCGATACCGCTCGTTCGTTCCCCGTAGAGCTTCACCGATGCTGATCCTCCACCCCACGGCTGCTGCCACCGTTACTTCGTGGATTCACAACTTGCTCTTCTTTTCTTCGATAAATCACTCGCAAGTGACCTGGTTGATCCTTGCGTTGTGGCACATATATCTGTCACCTGGTTGAAACGCCCTCAGTTAGATCTGATAATGTTTCAATGAACCTGGTTGACCTGCCTTTGTTGGGCTTCGATGTCACTAAAGTTCCTGTGCTTTAGTTTCGATTCCGCCATTCATGGCAACGGTTTCACGCCTGAGTATCCTTCAGTGAAACTTTCATGGCAACATGTTTCATTCTCACAATTGTTCGTCTGAAAGGACTGATGTCTCAATCATGTAATCATGTATTGAACACATCATCGAGAAGACGCATTTAACGTGCGAAATGACATGACAGGACTCAGTTAATTGAGACCTCCCACCATCGAGTGCACACTTGCAAGAGAGATGAGAACAACACGCTCCGAGAGCGCGAACAAAAACAATCGAGAGGGAGGGGAGAGCTTTTTCCCCTTTTATAAACAACGCTCACTGCGCGGGAAAGTCTTAAACTGACCAATCATTGCTCTCGATTGCACCAAGGATAAAAAAAGATCGTTCATGAGAAACTTTCGTTTTGGAAAAACAAAGCAAGCAATGCTTAACAAAAAAAATCGTTGTTGCTAGCAACACGCCTTTTGAACTTTCGTTTCTCTCCTTTTTGCACACGGTACAATTGACGCTCTAACACTTGGCAGGTCGGAACAATGAGAGATAGGCCTAATTATATTTTAAGACTAAATACATTAAAATGTAAATAAGAGAAAAAATGCATAATAAGATTGAATACAAGATAAATACAAAAGAAATGAAATTGATAGGAACTGATCAATAAAGTCAGGTTAAAAACGAATTCAAATGAATGAATTTGCATTTGAAATCGTGTGACGTAACAGATATGTCACAACCTTTTGAACTAATTTTTTTTTTGGTGGGTATGAACTACCCATGCCTCTTGTATAATACCAAGTATCATATGCCTCTTGTATAATTACCAAGTATTATAGCTTTTGGTCCAGTATTTTTTTTTTATAGCCATGTCAAAATGGTACTTTAATTATAAAGACCCTGTATTATTGGCTTCAACCCTCTCTATAACTTCACCTTCCCTAAATTCAAATACCACACTATCTGTTATTATCATTGCCAATAATGCCATGATAGCTCCGGTCTCCCATATCCTATATTAGGATGCTTTTATCCTTGACTGTCTTCCCATTCCACCTAACTATTCCATTTATTCCCTTGAGAATGACATTTGCTTTAGTCCTCCGAAGATCTCCTTTTAAATTCCTTACAACCTTTTTGCAAATAATGCTGATTTGGGATCCTGCATCTAGTAACATATCGAGCTCAATGCCTTTCACCCTAACCTTGACTTGATATAGTTGATTCTCCCCTTTTGACGCATGAACCATTTTTACTTCCCTATATTTTTGTTGTTGGTCCAAGCGGTTCTCTTGGCCAACCCTTGTTAGTTTAAATTATCTTCAGGACAATCATGTGCAGTGTGACCCCTTTTGTTACATCTAAAAGAGATAATGGATTTGGATGCATTATCGTTGATACGTCGAGCTCTGTTATCATCTCTTTCTAGTCCCCTTACACCCTTCCTTAAGATTGTGGTGAATGGGTTGTGAATATATCGGGAAATGATCAGACTAGTCAAGGTATAAGGTTGGACAGTTGCAGACCCTAGTTGTCTCAGCCAGATACTTTTCACGGACGAAGCAACCTTCACCCGGACAGGAATCGTAAATTCTCACAACCAGCACCATTGGGCAGATGCTAACCCGCATGTTACCAGAGCTCGAGCGCATCAAGAGCGTTTCTCCGTGAACATTTGGTGTGGAATTGTCGGAAATAACTTAATTGGCCCTTATGTGTTGCCGCCACGATTGACTGGGCGAACGTATCTTTTGTTTCTGCAGAATGCATTGCCAGAATTACTGGAAGATGTTCCTCTTTTGATAAGATCTAACATGTGGTTCATGCATGATGGCGCTCAAGCACATTTCAGCCATGTTGTGCGAGCACACCTTAATGCTGCATACATGAATCGGTGGATAGGTCGAGGTGGACCGGTAGCCTGGCCTGCAAGATCACCCGACCTTAATCCCTTGGACTTTTTTCTGTGGGGTCATGTGAAAACGATCGTCTACAGCACAGAAGTTCCTAACATTATGGATCTGCGACAACGAATAGAAAATGCATGCCAAACCGTTCGTAATGCTGGCAACGAACTCTTCCATGACATCAGACGGTCGCTCATGCAACGAGCCGAAACGTGCGTGCGAGCTGGCGGCGGGCACTTTGAACAATTCCTGTAATTTGGAGCCACGGGTTTAGTTGGCTGTATCGCGTAAATAAATCGTTTCCAGACAAAGTGCTATAGAACATTTTCGTCTTCTTTTGACCTGAAGAATATGTCACTAAATTTATTGTACATAATTTTGAAACACCCTGTATAAATGCCTTACAAAATCTTCCAATTAATTATAACAATTCTAAAGCATCTGAGGATATGAACACTGAAGTGGGAAAAATAAATGTTAAAGCAAACCAGCACACAACTAAACAAAGATCTCCCCATTAACTACAAACCTAACTGTTGTCAAACCTAAACAAGGGACACTTCAACGACTTCGTGCAAACTGGTCATAAACATGAATCTCCCGTCATGTAACATATAGACGCAAGAGGTTGGTCGCTGCAGTGGGAAACCAAAGCCAACTTACCGGATCCTACACCGGTGGGCTACCAAAGAACCCGAAATCCAGTCCGAACCAATGGGACTAGCCATCCAAAAGCGGGTCAACACATCCACTGCCAATGAACACAAGACCAAAGCCTTTACACAACATCAGTACCAAGAATGACTAAATCCACAAACCCAAACTTTCCCATAACAAAACAACTGTTTAGGCACCCTATGTGCTACTACTGCTATCACACCAAATGCCCTACTAACAATTTAATCAAAGTATATAATCCAACTTCCACAGTTCATTAACACCTCAAATCGCTAATGACATCTCATAATCCAAGTTAGCCAATCAATGCACAGCATAACAATCTTAAAGAGATACAAGGCATCATAATACAGCTATAACAGTAATCTATTCACATTAATAAACTTGACTTCCTTCAGTCAGTTCCCAAATGAGATTACAATAATGAAAACCGTCCATAAAATAGCTGTTCTGCCATCAATAAAATTCATAATCCAATAAAATCAATAATCTTAAATTTGTACAATTCTCTATCAAACAGATAATGTGTATAACCCTTCCAACAATCATTCGAACAAAGTTATAAACTTAAAGGCCCACTAATAAAGGCAATAAACTCCCACTAAATTTAAACCCACAAATAAAATTAACAAACAAATAAATAACTTAAACTTCAAGTTACAATTCTGTCACAACAAAATAGAGACCCAGTTAAGTCATTAATTCTGTCTGACTAATAAATTAGACAACTCTGTTAAAGTCCCCCCAATAGGAATATGTAGCGCCCCCTATCCCGCTAAACATATACTAAAGGGGGGTGATAACCTTTTATTTCCCCGGGGTAGGAGGACGCAAGGGTTCGGGACCGATAATTATTGAAATAAGACAACCACCAATATTGTAAATACCATAACCCTTTTATTCATTAATTACTATCGCAAAATATATACAGCAGACAATTCTTAATTCCTTATCTGATAACCTAGGTAACGGTTATATATGGGACGTCTTTTAATGCACTACTACAACATGCTCCAATTTTATCGACATAGTATACTAAAATTTTCAACATTATCACCCTAGGTGTATAAGTAATTAACCATGACTCTATATAGTTAAAACATTACACCTTATACGCAAGGCAAACGATAACAGCAAAATGGCATCATCCATCCACTGTCCCGAACAAATATTCCTATAACTCTGCGCTAGAAAGCGTCACGTCCCGCCTTTTATGCATACAGTAAGGGGGGAGGGACTGGAACCCCTCTTGGCGCCACTGAATGGATGAGCGGCCTTATGAGTATTATCATTTGTCAAACCAAATATAGTTAATAAACTTAACCAACGACTTAGACAGTTACTTATGTGAATCACAACCATTACTGCGTCTGATCATACGTTTCACAATTATAATTAACATGCCTTACTAGTTCACGTTTCCAAGCGTCTTATTACTCCTAAACTATTGATAAAAACAAGAATACACGTGCGCCTTTCCGTAGCCCTTATAATTCTCTTATCAAACAGTTATACACCGTTGCTTCTCAGTTGGTTCCTTATTATGACTATCAACGTGTGAAAAGGGATAACTCAGAACAAGCTCACTGGATAAGTTTTCAGCTAGAACCGCAACACTCAATCACTGTGACTTATACTCTCATCAGCTGCACGTTGATCGGTGGAGGGGATGTCGAACTATATTCCACTGCGTCGGCGAGGACCGCTCCTACTATCGTGTTTCATTCGCTGTGGACTGTACGTAGACCACGAGTTGACTTCGTTATGCCGAAATGAAAAGAATTAAATTGAACATATATTTATTCCAACCGTAACTATAAACATTTTATCACATAATACTTAACATTCTTTTTCTTGAGCGGATCGTAGTTCCTCCCTATGTGATTGGGCATCATGTTCGAATCCTATCGCGACGCTGAACCACGAACGAAAGTTTTACAAGAGTGGTAATTAATTCCAAACCATCATTATTTTTTTTAAACTCTAAATCAATATAACAAATGTCGGGGTGTACAAGAGTTCATTATTTTATAATGTGGTATAAAATTCTAATGTTCCGAAAAGTTATATTCAACCATTCCGCCATTGATGCTTAGAACATTTTTTTCTCTCTCTCGTCGGTCTTAAATTTAAAAAAAAAAAAAAATATTTCTTTTTCCAACAACCAAAAAAAACAAAAAACTTAGCTTTCTTTCCACAAAAACAGCGACAACAATCTCTCTCCCAACAATCGTCAAACACACACGAAAAACGACGTACCAAAACAATTAACACTCATTCCCTATAACGACCCATTCTTTCAATAACAACAATTGCATCAACAGGAAAAATGGACAGCTAAAGCAAACAACATTTACTATACAAACACCACACACGTACTACAAATAAAACAGGACGTTACATTTGTAAAACAACTCTGTTAAAGTCCCCCCAATGAGGTAAAAGGTTAAGAGTTCCACCCTTTTATATCTATAATAAAAGCAATCCATAACTAACTTAATAATTCTTAATCCTTTTTAGCATCTTAATAATCAAAAGTCACAATCATAATAATTCTGGTAATAACAGATATAAAGCTCCGAAAAATCCATTCCCGATACATTTAAAAATCTTCAATCCAAATACAAAGGTCTATTCTAAAATTCCACTTAAGTATTATACTAACTTTTAAAGCACAGAATATTAATAATCTTGAATATTCTACAATAAGGCAAATAAGGCTATTCCAGAAAACTAAAAATAAAACTGATCAGTACAAAATTATTACCACATGGTTTCACTTTCCGTACAAGAGAAGGTTAGGCCTAACCACCGTTTACATCGCAACAGGAACCCAGTCCAGGCGGAACACAAATGTTCCCGGTCTAAAGTCATCTGCTTCGGCATCGTCGTCTTCTTGGGCTTCCATCTCGTCTAGGTCCTCTAAGTATCGTCTGAAAATCGGGAATGATCTTGAATGCTGCTTCCGACCTCCTTTTATATTCAAGGCAAGCGTCAGGCTGCCCTCAAGTGGTAGTGTGGGTGAAACTCCCACTCTACTTCTGACTTTCAAGCAGGTCGCTTCTAGGCTTAGACACAAAGTGACGTCATCGCCAGCACGCTAGATTCGAAGCGCGGGCGATGTTCTAAACAGATAAACTATTACAAACTTTACAAAAAGGCTAGAACTTCCTCTAACCTTGGAAGCAACCTAATTACTATGATGTATTACAATA
Organism: Rhysida immarginata; assembly: GCA_023313115.1. Lineage (NCBI taxonomy): Eukaryota > Metazoa > Arthropoda > Chilopoda > Scolopendromorpha > Scolopendridae > Rhysida > Rhysida immarginata. Next base: position 399 of record JAHWFO010009522.1, on the reverse strand, counting down.
ATATGTTTACAAATTAATATAATAATTGAGATTCGAATGATTTCCAACATTTTCTTAGGGTTAAGTGAAACAAAAGGTAAAAACTTTCCCATCTAGGAGTTTTTATCCGTGACAACAAAACGGAGATTTATGTCCGGTCACTGAGTTTTTGTCCTAACAAAGACTAGGGAAAATTATAACGGATACACAGATCGACACTCGCAAGTGTCATGTAGCCCTTTTATATGGGAGGACTACTGTAACCCAAAACATAAAATGATTATTAAAACAACTACAAAGTGACTATGTCACATAATAATGATAGAGGTTGCATGTTCTTGGGTTTAGAACTAAAATATAAGCAAAATTAAGATCCAAATAAATAATAAAAACTGCTTAAAAAATTACATTATCTATAAT
>JAHWFO010009520.1:0-14148 GCA_023313115.1 Rhysida immarginata | reverse complement strand
ACTAAAATTTCTAGCTCACGATAGGGCGGCGCTGCATGCGTTTTTAGTCCGATTTTACATGCAGCGCCATTTTTCAATTTAGTTACCCCCTATCGGGAGTTAGAAACTTTAGCTACATTTTTCAGTGGAGTTGGATGACCATCTACTATCTAAAGACTATGGCCAAAGTGATTTTTTTATGAATTATTGTTGCAGAAACTTTGCCTTGCATTGTAGGACATGACATACATTGTTTGTCCGCGCACATTGTAGGCTCATGTCAGATAGACAGATCAAGCAAAAGAATATTTTTACCCTTTACCCAAAATATGAGCTCAAAAGGGATATGTAGTTCATAAGTTTTAAAACATTTACAGACGCACCCTGAATTTTTATATAGACCTTTCCCTTGAAACCGAAATTGCTGTAACTGCGCAGAAGCAGGACAGCAAAAAACTTCCGTTTCCTTCTTTGAAATGTGCAAACACAAATCCGGAGGAAAACGGAAGCTTTTTTGCTCCCTGCTTCTGCGTAGTTACTCCAGTTTCGGTTTCAAGGGAAAGGTCTATATATATATATAAATAAACAAATCCTGGCGCCATCTCTTGAGTAATCAAACAAACATAAACCAATATATATGATTTTTACCCCTTTCCCCGCTCACTTTGGGGAATGTAAACCTTACTCTGGACCTAACGAACATATGGTGCGAATATGAGCTCAATCGGATAAGTGGTTCAAAAGTTTTTAAAACATTTACAGACGCACCCTGAACCTGAATTTTTATATATAAAGATTTGTATTGCATGTTTTGATCATTAAAAAAAACTCTTAAGGAACATCAGCCCTTAATAGTGAGGGAAAAAACTAAGCAGGTAAAGCAGGGGAAAAGAAGGTAAAGAGTTCAGGCAGCATTCTAATAAAGAAAAACCATAATAGATAAAGTGAATCCGTGAAAGAATCTCATGCCTAAAAAAGGGACTTTGGAAGGTATATTCGGATACTTCAAATGCTCATGTGATTCTGAAAGCACTAATATTAATGAAAAAATAATAAGGAACTGTGGCGTGGAATTGCCTGTATACAAGGTCTTTCAGGAAATATTCAAGAGACCAACCAAGAAGAAAATGTCATATGAATATGGGTCGAAAACGCTTTTTTCTAGAGCCTTAATGGTTTAAAGGTTGCCTGCAGTAGACGAAACTAACGGTTAAAGCGGATAGGACTTGCAAACTATGTCATTTATTTCTAAGGTATAACAAGATACATGCTACAGAAAATGCTCAAAATGTCTGCAGTTAGACTCCAAGGAAACCTGTGCATGTCACTGCATGGTTTGGCGAACTCGTTGGAAAATACCAAGTGTATGAAGGATGATGTAGCCATCCAGGATCCGCTGTCAAAGTTTTGCAACATTTGGTAGTAGGGCGAAATAAACAAGGGTTTCAAATACCCCAGAAGAAGAAGTCCAATAGATTCATTTCAGGTGAACGTGCTGGCCACGATATTGGTCTTTCCCGACCTATCCATCGACCAGGATAGGTGGCGGTTATTTGGCGCTTAACAACAATTTGGAAATTCAGGCCAGTAACAGCAAGAAAAGAAAAACAGAAATTGGAAGAGGAAAACTAAAAATTAGTGTTCAATAAATAAAACAGATCAGACTTTGGGTTTGGTTCCTTCTCAGCATTTAATAACTTATTAGGATCCTTTTATGATTACAATACTCTCAAAGCTGTTTAATTGATATACAAGCGCTAACATTGTAGATTCAAAGAGTTAAGTGCAGTCGATTTACTTAGAGCCGTTAGTAGTTGAAGTAGTTACGATATAGTTTTGGATAAGAAGCATTTATATGTGTATTGTAATGAATTTTTAATACCGGTATTACCGATGCTTATCACCGGTATTACCGAAATGCATTTTTTTATTAGAAAACCGGTATTACCGGTAACGGTAATGCCGCTAATAACATCCCTAGTTGGGACATGCATTATCATCCATGAGAATAAAATCTGGACCCATGGCATTTCAGAATCCTCTAACAAGATCTTCTAGTAAATTTGTTACAGTAGTACATGTTTTAATGATACCATTATGGTACCATTGGAAATTTCCATTGCTAAGTTATATCATGTAATATATCGAGCACCTTGCAATGAATATATAAGAGTAATTACAAAGTTTGAAGATGGTTGAATTTGATTCTGTGGTACGTATTCTAATGACACCGTTTTCTTACTATTAAAGAATTTCAATGCTAAAATATATCATGCAATATATCAAATAACTTGGAAAGACATGTCATGAACGAATATAAAAATAATTGATAAATTCCAAGATGATCCATATTTATTCAAGGGTACTGTGCTAATGATATCACTATGGTACCATTGGAAATTTTCACTGTTAAAATATGGAATGTAATATATCAAACGACACGGAACGACCTGTCATGAACGAATTTATAAGAATAATTACGAAGGTCGAAGATGGTTGAATTTGATTCAGTGGTAGCTGTGTTTATGATACAATATGTATTATGGTACCATTAGAAATATTCAATCCCTTCAGTAGTACAATCCACAAAATATTATTTTGTTTTAGAAATATTCAATTTTAAGATAGGGCATGTAACATCAACAACAAATAACGACATGCTATATATGAATATATAAAATTTGTAGATTATAGAATTTGAATCACTGTAACCTGTTTTAAGGTATTCAAAAGCAATTCAAAAATTTTGGAATTATGTTTCAAAAAGTTTGTGACGGCGAATAGTTTAACCTTTCGGTACTTGGTTATGTCATTCCTTTATGGTTTATTCTTATTGCATCCTTGCTTCCCTAACAAACCTTATTTCTGCGGAAAGGTGGGCTCGATCACTAGCTGAGATCCCTCTCTCAGAGATTACTCTCCAATCGCCATCCACCGTCAGCCCAAAAGAAGGGGAGGTATAGCAACTTATATATCTAGTTCTCTTCACTATATTGTTCTTGCAGAATATACCACAGTGGTCCGACGACTACGAAACCCTTACTATTCTTATAAATAACAAACATTACTTTATTACTGTCTACTGACCGCCTGCAGGCTAATTTCACCTGTTTATTTCTTATCTATCATCTTTGCTTTTAGACCTTCAACTGAGAAAGAAAATGATTATCGTATTAGGTGATTTCAATATTGATTTTCATAAATCAACGCCCAACCTAAATTAATAAAGGATCTAACAATTCCAGCCGGACTAAATTCTACAATAACTTCCTACAAACACTATTCTACAATGCATAATTCTATTTCCACAATCGATCAGTGCTTCCAAGTTCTATCGAGGGTTTTTTCAATGGCACACTTGATTTATCGATATCCGATCATCTTTCAATTTTTTATATCCACAATTTTTCTTTAGAGCTAGCTAATACCTTGACACCTTCCAAGTATAGATTACTCCCCCCCCCCGTTTAGCAATTTTTCACCATACCTCGTTCTTATCAACCCGGCTGAAATTTTTGGCAAGTCCTATGAAATCAATACACTTTTTTGAAAATTTCTGTTCGCACCTCGGCTATAACCGCTACTTCCCTTATGTAACCTCCTCCCCTTGACGAAAAAATAAACCGTTCCACAAAGCCTGGCTATATTCCTGTATTCTTCGTCAAGTGGCGCACAAAAATGCCCTATATCGCAAGTACCGCCGTAATCCTAACCCACGCACAAGCGATATCTTTTGCGAGATTTTTCTGAATTTTCACGATATTTGCTTGGGCTTTTTACAAAAGTAGCTCCATACATTTAGCTAATAAATTATGTAAAAGACATTATGCGCTGTTAAACATTATTTAGTAAAATGCTCATATTTCATCAAGTATTTAATTTTATATTCTGATTGCAAAGTGTTTTTTTCTACGGTAGCTTGTCAAGTTTCCCGAAAATGGCATTGCATTGGGTATAAAACCCCCCATGTTATGAACAAAAAACATTATAAAAAGTTCGATTTTTTAAAGAAACCTTTATACCTCCATGAATATACGTGCTATTCTCATACAAATGAACACAGATAGGTAAAAGATGCCTCATAAGCATATGCTACGGCTAAAACGCATTTCAAGCAATAATTTTAACAGGTTGATTCCAAATATTATTTTCTTTGTTCAATTTGTTGCTAGTCCACAATTTGCCTTCGGGACAAAACTTTCGCTGCAATATATGGAATGTAACATGCTCTGTACACCCCTGAAGTTTCAGAATAATTTGTCAAGTATTTTTTTAGATATTCGACAAAACGTCTAAAATCAAAGGTGTTCGTATTATTTTGTCCAATGCCTGTATGTACTGGCTAAAGAGCATTTATCATTCTATGTAATGTTTAACGAATTGCTTATTGAGTTTTATTGCAAGGTGCGGTTATCATTAATTTTTTTAAAATTAGCCAGAAGAAATAAAGACTGACTAGGACTCGTTTCTAGGCAGCAGTTTTTCCAAAGGAAATTGAGTTTGTTCTTTTCCGGCGTCACTCTTCAGAGACGGATTTGAAATTTTTATTATTTGTCGTCCCGACTAAGAAATAGTTATGTGCCACATTTTGTTTACAGTTTTCAAGCTCTAATGTGCATTATATTTATTACAGTGCGCAAAATTAAAAATTTTGAAATTTACATTCTCTCTCTGCCTCATTCTGTCTTACACATTAACATTCAATTACGCAAACACGTGATAAATATGCCACATATAAAAAATTTTCTATCAAAAAATGGAAGGAAAAATTCTGCGACCTGGAACGTCCAATTTTTTTCGCAATTTCAGATCCAGTCTTTCCGCATCCCGTAAGAGCAACAATTTGCCCTCTTTCATACTCTGAAAGTTGTTGCCCTTTTGGCATCTTGTATGAACAAGGAACCTCGACTGTCATGGTCGACGCCTCTACCATTAGAACCGGTTCCTGGCTCGAATCCAGGTCGCAGAATTTTTCCTTCCATTTTTCGATAGAAAAATTATTACGTCATGTTTGGAGATCATCTCCAGTTTATATTTAATTATTTATGCCACATATAATTTTGCTGAAAGGTTTATCGAAAAATAACCATAGAAGGTTGTGAGTTTAATAATCATTTAAACCTGCCAGTATGATAACTATAATGTGTAAAACTTAATGGCATTCATCCATTGTCCTTCAAAAACGCAAATTTGCTTAATTAAAATTCTTTTTGTGGATAAGAGGTTTTCCTTTGTTATTATCCATTGTCCTTGTAAATGATTTTAAAAATATTGTATGTGGAACACTGATATGATGGAGATATGAGAAAAAATGCGTTAATGAAAAAATGATAAATATCTTTACTTGATATACTCCCATTAATTTCGTTACATGGACAGTTTTCCTTTCCTAGCAAAATAATACGTTAAGTATTGTTTTAAGGCAACATTCTCCAACACTACTTTCCTCTTTCTTCTCCCAAACTGTCCATGTCAATCTAACGGATACTGTTCACAATTCTTTGGTTCCATGTGAAGAAAGTATTTCAGTAGATTTGCACAGACAGTCATACATTTCTATCAATACAGCATTCCAAAGAAAATCAAACAGACGGATATAGGAAAGAAGGACGAGACACAAAAACCCTGGACTACAATAATTAATAGTTATTAATTAAAAAATAAAATAAATAAATCAAATAAAAACTGACATTTCGGATAGAGATTATCAAAGCAAAAAGGATAATTCTCTAAAAGCAAAGAGAATTTCAGAAAATTATCCTGAACTTATGAAAGCAGTACTTAAGGACGACTTACGGCGCATATAGTTAGCATAGGGAGTAGAAAGACGGTATTGGCTGAAATACTAAAAGAGAACAAATGGGAGGCCAGGAAATGAATTCTCAAAGACGTGCTGAGATAGGACAAGAAAGAGGACAAATAGGAGGTGATAGAGGGCGGCGAGAAAAGTGCGATAGAATAAAATACAGAATTAAAATGACAGAAATTATGAAGGAGGTTAGGATACATTGGGATCCGCATATAAGAACTCCGGAATAAAGGCCACTGCCCAACGGAGCTACCACAAGCAGATCCGACTGAAAGCAAGGAGTAAAAAGACGGACATAGAATGAACATAGAAGAAAAAAATTATGAAAAAACATTAAAAGAGAGGAAATAACTGAGAAAAAAGAAAGACAAGGGCCCAGAAAAGCCTGCGACAAATTAGAGAATAGCTGAAAGATAACGAAGGAATGGTGCCTTTGCTAAGGTTAATACCATTAGGGGATTAGGGAATTAAATTTTCCCAATAAGAAAACATTCTAATTGCTTTCTGTCTTTTTTGTTATGGAAGTAATTGCGAAGAATATAAAGGCCGACGTCCTGTAAAGGGGAATTAATGTTTAGCGACAGGGGTGTCAGCATTGCTAAGAATGTCGAACTTATGTCTGGCGAATCTGGTACGTATGGTATTACCCGACTCTCCAACATACTACTTCTGGCATACGCTGCAATGTAACAGATATACTCTATAGGCTGAGAGCATTTTTCATTCGCGGAAACAAGTGCGCCGCTAAGCGGAATTTTCTGAAAAATAATGACGGGAGAGCACGTGAGAGAGATAGAACGTGGGAGAATAAGCATCATGGATAAATTTGTTGGATTTGCACAAATTCATCTAAGTGTAATCACTTTAGAAAAAATACATTAATAAAGGGAAAAGATTTGTATTTATCTGGGCATGTTTCCCAAGTTCGAGAGACATGGGAAATCGCCAAAATATACATAAATGATCAATCTACTCGTAAGACCTCGGTAACTCTTCAGGATTATAAAGTTAAAATAGATGTAAGGAATTTTAAACAGTTATTTTTAGCATTTTTTGTCCGCTGAAAGAAACGTGATGAGTGATTTTATATCGATCTCCAAGGCTTAATGTGGGCATATAGTCTGAACTAGCAGGATCATTACTTTTCTTTCTCCCAACAAAGTGTACTAAATAGATACGTGAAAGCTTTGTTGGTGCCCACATTGATTTGTCTGCAATTAAATTTTTTAAAAAAATGTTGTTTCATATTGACGTACGTAATATGTATAAACTTTAACACACTTATAAATATGAGAAAAAATATAATCATATTTAAAACCAAGTTACTTGAAAGTAAAGAGCTGATACGGAAAAATGCCCATTAGACATATTTACTAGATTCGTTTTACCATTGGATTGTATCCACTTTGTTCTTCTCTCCATATGCCATTTTTCTTTAGGAAATCGGTAAAATGATCTACCCACCGTGTTACTGTAAGTATTAGTACAACCAAATACGCAACAATTTTGATTATCATTTCGGGATTTTAGTTGCGTTTGGTCCATTTTCTATGCTGTTTCTGTAGAAGCTTTCAATGCTGTTTCTGTAGCAGCTTTCAGTCTTCTCTCTCATCTGTTTTTTCCTTAGTATGCCGTGAGCGACGCTAACGTATGCATCCTCTCAGCCTATTAGTCTGTCAGAAGAGCAGGTTAGGTTCTGGTTAATCTTGAGGGTAAAGGAGGAAACACTGCTAGAAATGGAGGTGGCAGGGTTAAAAAAAAAATGGCAACTGCTAGAACGTTTTTCATTGCAAGGTGGACAGCCCTTAGTAGAAGCGCGTGGTTTAGTGATAGCAGCAGGGTTTGCTTGGTATTAACGTCGTTTTCAACTGCTATGATCATTTCAGGACGGCGTTATAGGGGCTGAAAATTTTGCCTCGCAAGGGTTCTTTAACGTGCAGCCGGCAAACGACTACACGGGATCAACGGCTTTACTTCCCTTCCGAACGAAGTGCGTGATCTCAGGAATTTCCCCCTGAAAAAATCCTCGTCGTCCTCGGCCGGGTTCGAACCCGCGTCCTCTGGCATCAGAGGCGATCACGCAACCAACATGGACCAGAGTGTCTTTAAAATGGCCGTTTAAACGAAACTTTTGATGGTTCTGGTAGAATGGAATGGAGAAGAGGAGAGTTGTCAATAATATGTTGTTTCCTTAGGATATTTTTAATAGTATTAAGGGTTGGGTGATAAGGAAGAACTAGGGTAGGTGTTGCCATGGCTGGAGAAGGTTTTGGATTATTGTTATTAGAACGGAAATTACGATGTTTACAGATAGAAGCACGTATGACAGATTTGGGGTAGCCTCTTGCTTTAAAGGAGTGGATGAGGTCGTTAGCATTGAAGTCCTTTGACGGCAGAAAAGCAGTCGGCAACCGAAATTCACGGCCGAATATGTGATGGTTATGAGAAAACTGTCTGAGTAAGTCAGTGTGGTATGCACGATTCCGTTTATGACAAACATCTTTGGAAAGGGCTGTTCACTTGCAGTAAAAAACGTTGTGTTACTTGCCATTTTCTTAACCTTGCCACCTCCATTTTCAGTAGTGCTTCCTCCTTTACTCTTAAGATTAACCAGAACCTCATCTGCACCTCTCACAACTTAATATATCTGTTACATTGCAATGCGAGTGATACTGAAGCAGAGCTCCCTAACTCACTCTCACATGTCTAGACCAGGGGAATTACACTGACGTAGGAGAAAAGGCTGAAAAAACCCGGAAGGTCCTCCTCAAGATGAAAGAAGAATTCCCCTCATTCTGGGAATAAAAAGTTTGAGTGAAGATTTTCATAGAAAAAGTGTGTTAGGGTGGGGAGGGAAACCAGAGGCGACCTAGGATATCCAAATATTGGGGAAGATAACATTCCTGACATCATCGAAGTTAACTTCCAGGACATGGCTGGGCAAACGATGTTTTAAGCGTTTCCTGCAGTCTCGAGGGTTGAGAACAATTTCAGGCACTAACTGATTGTTGTGGTTAAGCATCTTCGGGAGCATGGTCGTAATCGTCTCTTGTACAAACTTGCGAATATTCGTCATCCCCAGATCTTCATGGACGACATTATTATTGGCTATTCTATGATTAAGTTTAACAATAGCTCTAAGAGTAAAATTTTGGAATGTCTGCAGCTCCTTCCACCTAGTTTTGCACACAGAAGCCCAAGCTCGCATACCTTGAAGCAAGATTGTGCGGATGATCATTTTGTAGACGAGCAGCTTGTTATCAATGTCGAGCGCACTGTTACGACCAAGCAGTGCGATCAGACTGAATTTGGCCGTCTTTGCCTTATCCAGCGCGTAGGAAACATGTTGATTCCAGGTGAACCTAGAATCGATCGCCACGCCAAGATATTTATATTCTTTCACCCAGTCGAGCTTTTTTCCATACAGGGTAAGCAAACCTGGATGGTTCCTGCGCTTATTAGTGAAGAACATCGCCTTGCACTTGGCAACATTTAACTTCAGCCTCCATCTATTGACCCACTTTTCGAAGAGATGCAGCGCTTTTTGCAAACGAGAGATGACATGAACAGGGTTACGGGCAAAGGTTAAGATGTCCGCATCGTCAGCGTAGAAATATAGTTTACACTTGTCGGGTTCTGGAAAGTCCTGGATAAAAAAAATTGAACAACGCTGGTTCCAGAACAGACCCCTGTGGGATACCAGCTTTAACGACACAAGATTGGGAAAGAGAGTCACCAATTTTAGCTCGAAATGATCTATCTGAGAGAAACGAGTGCACCAGCATGATTAGCTCATCTAGAACACCAAATTTTTAAATTTTATAAATACACGATCATGCCAAACCTGATCGAAAACCTTGCAAATATCCAGGAAGTTTAATGCCGCCATACAGAGATTTTTTAAGAGTGTTTTCTGCTGTCGACAGCAAGCCACCATATTTGCATTTGGCAGGAGTGATCCGTACGGAAACCAAACTGCTCATCACGAATAAGATCATTGGCAGAGCAAAATTCATTGAACCTTTTTAAGATTGTCCGCTCTAGAACCTTTGACAAAGTTGGTAAAAGGCTGATGTGCCTATAACTTGAAGGCAATGAAAGGTTAAGGCCTGGATTAGGAATGCTTAGGATAATTGACTCCTTCTGCCCGTAGGGAAATAACCGTGTTTCCAGTATAACGAAATGATCAGTATAACGATAAAGATTTTTCTAACGAAAAATGGAAAGAAAAATTCTGCAACCTGGGTTCGAACCAGGAACCTCGGCTGTCATAGCCGACGCCTCTACCAGTTGGTCTATCGCAGACACCCGGACAACCAGGCTGTCTCAAGGTGTCTTAAAGACAACCAAGTTGTCATGGTTGAAAGCCCATTGGGAGGCGGGAACCTGGCTCACTGATCGAGAATCTCTCCTATCTAACCATCAGAAAGTTTGTGGAACTCTCCAGTTATAATATCATTTAGTATTAATTTATCAGTGAGTTCTACAAACTTTCTGATGGTTGGATAGGAGAGATTTTCGATCTGTGAGCCAGGTGTCCGCCTCCCAATGGGCTTTCAACCATGACAACTTGGTTGTCTTTAAGACACCTTGAGACAGCATGGCTGTCCGGGTATCTGCGATAGCCCAACTGGTAGAGGCCTCGGCCATGACAGCCGAGGTTCCTGTTTAGAACCCTGGTCGCAGAATTTTTCCTTCCATTTTTCGATAGAAAAATCTTTACCTGATGCTTGGTAGGCTTATCTCCAGTAATAATAGCATTTATTATTAATCAGTATATAAAGATGTGAATCAGATTGGAAAGCAGATTTTTTAAGTGCATTATTTGTGATGGCATCCATTCCAGGGGCATTCTTATTCTTGAGTTTCTTGATGATCTCAAAAATTTTCGTCGCATAGATTTATCTATCTACAACAGGGCTGTCCAAGATTTCTGTCCGCGGGCAGCGCCCGTGCACGCGAGTAATTTTAGGATCCAGATGGTCAGGATATTTAGGGTTTATAGGGCAAGCACTAGCAGACATCCCACTGTAGATATTACTGGTAATGCATTTGACTCTATCATTGATTTCGTTGGTGCTGCAAGCACTCGCTGTGTAGCCATCGGCAGTTTTGAGAAGGTCACGAAAGAGTTTCCAATCCCGCCTTATAGGAAGCCGATGCAGAATGTTCATATTTAAGCCATCGAAGATAAGGGCAACTGGAAGATGTTCAGATGTTAAATCGTCCACCGTGTAAATGTTGAACGGTTTGAATAGACCCTTGAGAATAGCAATATCCAGTACATCGTTCGCAGGTGAATGATTACAATAATATGTATGCTAAATAGCAAACAGTGTCCAGCTGGTTCTGGGTGTAACCATATAAAATAGCACCATTGTGATTAATGGACCTGGAATTCCAGTGAGGGTGTTTCTCGTTTAGTTTGCTTCCAAAACAACAGCAAAGTTACCAGAGAGCAATTCATCGAGATAGCAGGGGTCGATCGAGTGCCCCGGAGAATTATAAAGCGCAACAAACTTAACCCAGCCAATCGTGAGGTCCTTGATGAGAATTGAGGCCGCCTCCATTCCTAGATAGTTACAAGTAAGGACTTCAATATGCTCAATACCTTCTTGGTTAGTTGGGCAGTGGCCTTTAATCCGAAGCTCTTATACGCGGATCCGACTGTATCATTCCTAACCTCCTTCGCAGTTTCTGTCATTTTAATTCTGTATGCGTTATCCTATCGCTTTTTTTCTCGCCGCCCTCTTATCACCTCCTTTTTGCCCTCTTTCTTGTCCTATTCCAGCACGTGTTCGAATTCATTTCCTAGCTTCCCATTTCATCAGCCAATACCGTCTTACTACTTCTATATAAGTCGTTTTTAAGTACTCCTTTCATAAATTCAGGATAATACTCTAATATTCTCTTTGCTTTTAGAGGATTATCATTTTTGTTTTGATAAAGGATAGTCTCTATCCGAAACGTCAGCTTTTTAATTTGGTTATTTATTTTATATTTTAATTAATAACTATTATTTAAAGAAAATCAAACCGAATGTTGAATAGTGCAAGGAGATTTTATGCAATTTATGTGATGAACAAGGCCAATAGAAAGAAATTTAGCTTAATTGCTCTGCTGGGTCGAAATAGTGCCCTCAACGACGATAGTGCTCTATTCTTGCTCGCTTGCCATATGAGTGAAAGACGTGGTAGAAGGAACTCCAAAACTGTCCAGAGCATTACCCTAAGGACTATTGAACAAATGTACCGGAGAACTGCTAGAAAAATGTGTCAGAGAATTGCCCATGATAGAAAATATGTTCAAGGACTCAGTATGGAATCTATACTGCTCATTATGTAGAACCAAATTGATGAACTTGTCTCGGGCATTCTAAAACATTCCATAAGAAAAGACACCAGAATCCAAAACATGTCTATGATGTTAATTACGATGATATTGATAATGTCATATTCCAGATTACTGGAGTTCATAGGTTTTCTTGTGTGAAGCAGAGACAATAGAGATAATAGAGACTGGACAATTTTCACATTTTCCATATTTTCCATCTGTAATAGTTTTTGTCGGTGCTTCTTCTGGAGTCTGTTGCTCAAACATAAAGGGCTCTTATTATGTGAGGTGTATCGGCTATTATAAAGTTGACGTGTGGATGCTGCTTGGCCATTCAGCTGCTTCCAGCACCGTTGCTTATTTTACTGCATCTTTATTTATTTTATTTATTTACTGGTACTTAAACAAAGTAATAAACTATAAATAAACCCTATATTAAAAGAATAATTCAGAGGGAGCACCAACAAAAGCGGTTACAAAAATTTTGAATAAAAACAGACAACCCTAAATGGTTCGTAATGGTTCGTCAACCACATATTGTAACAATCTATAATACAAATGGCATAATAAATGGTAGTAACGAACTAAATAAGAACAGAAACTGCAATTCCACAAATGAGACTTTTAATCTGGAGCCACGAATGTACATTTCGAAGACATTGTCCTCTTCACCAGCGTGTCACAAGGCAAAATTTCAAAAAGGCCTTTAGATTAGACTGACCATAAACACGAGTAGAGTAATCGAGGAGGATAGCGGATGCTGTCAAATATTATCTTCTTATTTTTATCTATTACATAAATTTAAAAACACCCAATCCTTAGCCAAAATAATTTTAGAGTCCTACCTTAACATACGCCTTCTTAGTTGAAGCCAACCTTCTATTTCATAAATATTGAGCAGTAAGTGTACGGCGTAGACGAAGGACAGTAGCAGGGGCGTAACGTTAGCATCGTAAGGTCGGATAGGACCGCTGTGTTCAGCCACTGAAAGTCCAATTACTACGGTGATGCCGATGGCGAGCAGCACCATGCCCGTGTCGAATAGGAGCAAGAGGACAAGAATGACAGTCAACTGTCGCCTATGCTTGTACGTCAAATAAAATGCCATTCACAAGATGCACAGGTACTGCTGCCAAACACTTCACTACTCCTGAATGTAGTTTTCTTGTTGCTATCATTGATATGTCGAATGACGCGCGTTAACAAACGTATTCATCGTTGTCTTTGTTGTAATTTCATTATTGTCTAACAGAAGAGCATTAGAACAATTCTTCTATTAAAACAGTCGCTTTAATTTTAACAATAAGTCTCTTCGTTGTTGATTTTAATAAAATTTTATTAAAATTTGGCGTTTCTGTCTATAAGTTACTTTGACTGTCGACTATGTTAGGTTAATAACATATGGATGGACATATATCGAATAATACATCTTTGCATTTTAATTATGCCTTCTGGCCAGTTTTCAGAAAAAATTAAACAAGCTAAGATTGTATATATATTTAAAAATGGAAATGTAGATCAATTATCGACCCATATCTGCACTATCTCCCATTACCAAACTGATTGCAAAAATTATTTTTAATGAACTAAAAAATGCCTATGGAGAAAGAATACTCTACCAACAAAATGGAAGTAAAGCAGGTGCAGATGTAGGATTATGCTTAATGGAAATCCATTTAGAGGCCACATAAACAGGTCTAAATTATGTAATAACCTGCAAAGATGATTCTAACGCATATGATACTACAGGGTAATTCAAAAGTTACTGTGCAGTGGCTGGTTGGAGGTGGCATCCACTCACAATAACTTTTGAATCACCCTTTATTAAATAAGAGGACAAGGGGGACATTCAAGTCTGGAAGTGTAACTACCAATTCAGAATATTCAGAGAATAAATAGTTGATGCGAGAAAACTTTTAACAACTCATGAAGAAACTTTTGAATCACCGTGTATATCACGAAATTAACTGCTGACAGATTTAGTCTTTGGGTATTCATGAGGATTACATCAAGCAATCGTATTAATT
>JAHWFO010009488.1:1267-12153 GCA_023313115.1 Rhysida immarginata | reverse complement strand
GTTATAAAGGCATGTAATGAATAACGTAAAATCTGCATTTGCGAAATCGATACTTTGTCTCGATTATCTGATTTCTTAAGTCAGGTGGAGAAGGGAGGAGGTTGAAGTAAAAATAATATATAATGATTGACGTTTTCATAAGTAATCATATAATCCATAAATTAAAAAAAAAATTGGCCATGTGGTTGGTCTTTTTTTTTCTTTTTTTTCTTTTTGACTCACGTGATTTGTTTGTTTAGGTTATAAACTGTACATACCCAAAAGGCTCCTAACAGATGGGCGCACGTCTTCGAGGCGCCGGAATCAAAGTCCACATGTTAGGTCGGTTTGAGCCGGTTGACCAAGTATTGAAGCATCTTGGGAGGACCCGCGTGACGTCACATGGATCGTGATTGGTCGGATTTTGGCCACGTGGTTGTTGGTCATAAAATATCGATTTTGTTATTTGATTTAAAATTTATTTAAAGTATCCATGACTATTTTTCGATTTATTCTGAAGTAGCTGATATACTCGGCGTTGCGCAGACTCTTTGTTGATGAAATTTTGCAATTTCTGAATGTGAAGATACAAAAAAAGTGAACATTATTCTTCACCTTTCATCTCCGGCCCTGCGTCAAATTTACTCAGCTAAAGGGCCGGTGATTCTAGAGAAGTGAAACATATTACAATAATAACATTTTTAAGAGCCAAAAAATTGATTTTTAGAAGACGCTCATACATAACAATAGCGAAGCATTGCCGGGTCTGCTAGTATATTTAATAAATACACCATTTAAATTTCAGCGGGCCTAAAATATTTTTTGCCATATTTTTAAAATGCAAATTCGGGGTAGTCTGGCCATATTTTTAAACGACCTAAAACGTCTTGGACTTTTATTTTTATGTTTATTTACAATACTCATTTCCAAAAAAGTTGGGACAGTGCAACATATAAGAAGAACTCCAACACATTTGTTTGGATTATTGTATTGCCGTTTATTTCAACGCATTACAATACATAAACGATAAATTAGGCATGGGATCACATATCTTATATGCTTAAAGAAAGATACAGGTGGTTTTCCTGTTTGGCACGTGCAGCACACACCCAAAAAAGTTGGGACAGTACTGCGTTTACCACGGTGTGGCGTCACCTCTCCTCTTGATGACACACTGTAATCTTCTGGGCATCGATGACACCAATCTTTCTAACACCGTAACCGGAATTCTGTCCCATTCCTGTTGGATATAGGTTTTCAGCTGTTCAACTGTCCGGGGTCGTCGCTGTCGTAGTTTTCGTTTAATAATACGCCAAACGTTTTCTATAGGCGACAGATCCGGGCTGCAAGGGGGCCAATCCAACATACGAATGCGCTGCCGACGTAGCCATGCAGAAGTTGTTCCAGGATCTGTATATACGCTTCAGCATTGACGGTGCCGTTGCAGATGTGCAAGTCTCCCATTCCATGGCCACTAATACAGCCCCAGACCATGACAGACGGTGGTTTCTGTACCGAACGCCTGTAGCACGCGGGAATATCCTTTTCGTCTTTGGTCCGGAGTGTACGGCGTCCATTATTTCCGTAAACAATCGTAAAGGTTGATTCATCGGACCACAATATGTTCTTCCAGCGTGCTTGGGACCAATTGCGATGGGCTCGAGCCCATATCAGACGGCGACGTTGCTGTCGTTTGTTGATGTACGGCTTTCGTTGTGCACAGTATAACTTAAGTTTGCATTTGTGGATGCACCGGCGTACAGTATTCAACGATAATGGCTTCCAGAAGAAATCGCGGGCCCACGTGGCTATGTCCGTAATCACAGCATTCCTATGCGTGACGCAGTGACGTCGGAGGATCCGAAGAGCTCGAGCATTCAGAATAGGTTTTCTACCTTGGCCTTTCCGAACTGTGATCTCACCACTATCTCGGTAGCGCTTGATAATATTCTGTACTGTAGATGATGACAGGTTAAATCTTCTGGCTATTGCACGCTGAGAAACGTTGTTTGTGAATTCTTGAATGATTCGAACACGAAGATCTTCGCTAACTGGCTTGCCTCGACCCATCGTTCCGAATAAGTTACCTGAACGACGGATGGCAACTGTTATTTATACGGAATGTAGTACGACGTCATCATTCTAGATTATTCCCGAACAATTCGGAAGGTTCCACTACTAACGGCGCTTTCTACAACGTATGTCCCTACTATTTTGGAACGTGTTGCAACACCCCCATTCAAAATGAACGTCCCGGCCACGATACAAAATGTTTTGGTGCACACAGTATATTTATGTCATTTCATAAACGTATCTGCTATTTTGTATTCGCGAGAAAGTTTTGTTACATCATCCCTTTTTGTTTTTTCTTTATATTTTGCACTGTCCCAACTTTTTTGGAAATGAGTATTGTACATGTCTAATTTCAGATTATTTAAATTACAGAGGGCCTAAAATATTTTTTCTGGCCATAATTTTTTGCAACATTTGCATAATGCGCAGTAGGGACGAGACCCCATACTTTCCATGTAAGTATTAGTGCCCAAAATTTCTAATGGCCTAAAATATCTGCTCAAAATTCGTTATGAGTTCTTGGGCTATCCGATAAAAAACGCTCACAGAAAATGAAGTCGAAATAGCAATTTTCAATGCATTTTCAGCAATGTTTAATAAGTGGAGAAAAAAAGATGAATTCCTTTGCCGATAGATTAATAAATCTTTGACTTATTCACGCTCGAAGACGGTGAAAGCCTTAAATACGAGGAGAATTAAAATTTGACTTGGACTTTATTTTTTATAAAATCAGGAAACTACAAAAAACAACCGCACAACAGTTATTTCTCAAAGAACTCATCTTGCTACTCTACACATTTTTTCCAGCGTTCTGGGAGTATCTGGATACCGATTCTGTAGAAGACTAATGTCGAAACCACTTCAGGACAGCCTTTTTCACTCCCTCATTGGAGTCGAATCACTGCCCTCCCAAGAACTTTTTAAACGGTCCAAAAAGGTGGTAGTAGCAAGAAGAGTGATCCGGGCTGTATGGAGGATGTCCTATTTGAATTACGTCAGTCTGTCAATAGTCAGTTTGGCTGTGTGTGGTCCGGCATTGTTTTGCAGAAAACACACACCACTGGTAAGGTGTTCTGGTCGCTTTTTCCTCATTGCCGGCTTCGGGGACATACTCAAAATGTCATAGTCGTTTATGGTTCGACGTTCTTCCAGAAAATCGATATGAATGATACCCTTAATGTCCCAGAATAACTCGCCATCACTGTCGTTGCCTATGGTGTCATATTGAATCTCTTGGGTCGTGGTGAGTCAGTGTGTCGCCACTCCATGCTCGCACGCTCGCTTTCAGGAGTATGTGATGAGCTCATGTCTTGTCGGTGGTCAGAGCACGCCTTAGGAAGCTGTCACTTTTCCTGTCATATCGCTGCAACAGCATGGAACAGATTTCCATCCGGGTGGTTTTGTGATCCTCGGAGAGTTGCTTAGGGGCCCATCTTTGTGAATTTGAGCTTATCATGGATGATAGTCTCCACATTGCCAGTGCTGATGTTCAGTATAGAAGTCAATTCTCGGATATGAATCCGCCTGTTGTCCCTTATCAGCTCATTTGTTAGCTTCGATCATGCCATCGTTGACAGCAGTTGCTCGCCTTGCCTTATGAGGTTCATTGCCGGTGGATTCTCGTCCTCCTTCAAACTTTTGGCACGGATGAGAGAGACAAACATGACTCGGTGGACTGTCTTTGAAGTCTGTGATGGATTTCAGATGCTTTCACACCTTCGTTGTGTGAAACTGGATGATAATTCGTTGTTCAACTTTGGTCGACATTTCGCTGTCAGCCATTTTGTTTAAACAAACAATCGGTTATCATGGCAATCGGATGAATGGTGCTGCATTTGCATGACAGGTGGTAGTTGTCATTCCAACAATGAAAGGTTAAATTTTTAAAATAATGAAATTTACAAAAATTAAATCCAGATCAATTTTGAACGACCCTAGCATCTAATAGGAAGCATGCGTCGGCATTTCGAGTGATTTTCACTTTATTTCTATTCTTTTACGGAGAATTCTTTTATACTGTGTGTCTCAAAAGTCGTGTGCCATATTGCAAGTATCTTATTAAAAAGGCGAATAAGAGAGCGCATTGGATGACTCTTCGCTCACGACAAGGCTCCTGATCAACACAGATGAGGCTGATGTTCGTTTTGCATCTGTACAGTAACAACCCATAACACAGTGTGTTCATCAATGCAAAGTGCAGATAGAGAACAAGCGTGAGAAAGCATAATATCTTGAAGAGGATGTACTCCGTTAGCCCTGGAGAAACTGAGAAGTTTTATTTGAGACTTCTGCTCGTGAATGTTCCTGTAAGTAAATCCTATGAAGACTTAAAGACTATAAATGGAGGCCGAACGCCATCCTTTAAAATCGGCCTCGGTGGCTCATTGGTTGCGTGATCGCCTCTGATGTCCGAGTACGCGGGTTCTATCCCGGCCGAGGACGACGAGGATTTTTCAGGGAGGAATCCTGAGATCATGCACTTCCTTCGGAAGGGAAGTAAAGCCGTTGGTCCCGTGTAGTCGTTTGCCAGCTGCACGTTAAAGAACCCTTTCGAGGTAAAATTTGCGGCCCCTATAACGCCGTCCTGAAATGACCATAGCAGTTGAAAAGGACGTTAATATCAAACAAACCAAACCAAACCAAACTATCCTTTAAACAAGCGTAGAAAGACTTCTTGAAGAGGATATGGAGAATAGAAACACTTTGAAAAAGGTCTCTGTATTTCAAATGCCCAATCAATAATTGTTAATTTGTGGCAATCTGCCTCTACTGTCATTGATGATTGCCTCATCGCTTGATGATTTTGGCCGGGCTGTACGAGCTTTATGTTCAACAAGTAAATGCCAATTATTTAATAATAAGACTATTTTTTATGAAATCAATGATGATGGCTGATATTTTTTGTGTTATAATCGATTGGTGTTTCGGGACTTGGTCGGCTCAAATTGGTCTGAGAAGCACTATACTATAGCAGAAACAAGTATGTTATCAAAAACGTGAATCACAGTAGGTGATAAGTTATAACTTCTTACAAACTCGATAACGTTTACGTTTTTGTTTTCTTTTTGTTCATTTAGGTTATTGATATAAGTTTTTTATATCTTTTCACAAATCCAAAAACTCCACTGAAAAACACCTATTGAATATTCATCCAAACTCTATAGAACAATACACAATTTTTAACTTAACTCAAATTATTAATAGCAATATTTTTCTCATCTTCTTATTGGAGGCACACAGCAGTTTTCCTGGCCTTCTGTCAAATTATGATAATATTAAAAATAACTGTAAATTAAAATTAACTGTTCTTCATTGGAAACGATTAATGTTAAAATTTTACTCGGCGTCATTAAGATTTTATATAAACTTGGAATAACTATTAGAAATTATCATATGTGAAATACTGACCACTTAAATAACGCGCGCCACCCTTTTGCGGCATTAAACATGACTTTGGATTGACTCTTTATTGACTTTAAAGCAATGAGTGAGCATGTGCTCTGTATCATTGAGAAAGCACCTATCAGTATTTATGTTCATGAGAATGTTTATACTTGAATTTTTCTAATGACACATTGTCAAATCCTCGGAAGGGAAGATTCGCGGAAAATTGCGATTCCGAGGATTTAACATGAAAAAAGCAAGGAAAGCGAGAAACCGATCCCCCCGACCAGAATGGACCCGCGGTGAAAAGAGCAAGACAGAAGAAGAAAGGCAATGGTAGGATTCACTGCGCAGAATCGGCACAGAATCCTCCAAGAGAGAATAAAAAGAAGAGCACAGGCCATAGAAGGGGGACAGTAAGTGATGGCCACCCGATGACTAAAGAAACTGATGTCGAACCAGTTCCGGATTCCAGAGGAGGGCACAGACCTCGTAATAGCAGTTGGAGAAGCCGTCGGAAACGAAAAGACAGTAAGATAAATAATCAAAGTTGTTCTTCTCATACATTTTCCACTGTTAAGGCTAAAGAGTCCGCTGCCGAGGCAAGGGGCATATCCCGAGGATGCCCAAGTGATGAATCCGACCGAAGAGATCCGAACCGCAGGCACTGTACGAAGGGTAGCCGAGGAAAGGTCGCCCGTTGCCCTGTGGATACTCGCCACCCCGCTCAAGCATAGGGGGTAGTCTAGGCCGCAGATATAGAGGAATAGATCGGCAATGCCCGTACCTTTCTCATTGGCGATAGTGAAGCCGCTGCTGCCATCTTACCGTACTACATGTGTAAGCAGCAAGTACTCGATTCATATGCTTTTTCTTAGAATATTTAATGTTATAAAGTTAGAATAAAATACAAGGTACAATGGTGAATACGTGTGTGGTGTTTGGTTGTAATTTTTCGTATTCTGTAGTGACCTAAGATGGCGGCGGAATGTAAAAGAGGTTTCAACGAACACAATGGCATTACCGATCTATTCCTCTATATCTGTTGTCTAGGCAAGGCCTGGCCTAGACAGGATCCATCCAAATCTGGTCTCCGACGAAACAGTAAGCTGTCCAAGATAGTGAATAGTAATGCTAAGATAGACTTTAACGAAGTTAATGATTTTATATTTGAGTGCATTCTGAATCCTACCGATACCTGCGTCGCTGCCCTGGATCCCGCCCTCCGAGACGGAATAGAGACGCGGATATCCGAGGAGAGAGAGGATCTCATCGTGACTCTTGCTGGGCATTCAGCCAAAAGCCTAGACAACGGGGTGTTAGGGTCGTCACCCAATCCTACTTCACGCTCGAGGATATCTAGTACGAAACCCATACGCCCTTCGAAGCAAGACCCTTCATTTATTCACCCGTGGAAAGTGGAGGCAGTCGAAGTGATCGTTCCCTTCGCTGAGATAGCCGGTATTCGCGCTGAGCGCCCTAGCGAATGTCTGCGCTTGGACTCGGGACCATCCTCTTCTGTTCCCACGCCACAGGTCGGCCTCGGTGGCTCAGTGGTTGCGTGATCGCCTCTGATGCCCGAGGACGCGGGTTCTATCCTGGCCGAGGACGACGAGGATATTTCAGGGGGAAATCCTGAGATCACGCACTTCCTTCGGAAGGGACGTAAAGCCGTTGGTCCTGTGTAGTCGTTTGCCAGCTGCACGTTAAAGAACCTTTACGAGGAAAAATTTGCGGCCCCTTTAACGCCGTCCTGAAATGACCATGGCAGTTGAAAAGGACGTTAATACCAAACAAACCAAACCAAAACCACGCCACGGTCGACTTACCTTGCGAGGTTGCCGCCTTCCGAGTTCGCGGTAACGAAGAAGCTCGTCACGCCCCTTCGTTGTTTGATGCCACTAATCACCCACTCCAGGTCGACGACTTTGCTGGTCCCGGATCTAACTACAACAGTATTCAAGATTCCACCCAGCTGATAGATGACTCAGCCAACGGATTGGACTGAATCTTATTTACTTTACAATTTTTATTGAATTGTAGTCTCTTTCATTTCAAGACGATTGTAAAATTCAATAAGAATTTAATTAAAATGTTTACTCAATTTTATCCCCCGTTTGCTCTGTGGTTTTACTTAAAAATCCTTGATAGCCTTCCTCTGAAATAAACCCTCTTAGGAAAAGTCTAAAAAGCGATATATCATGCATTTGTCAACTCTATTCTAGAGTACAAGCGATGCAAGTACCGTCCGCCGGGAGGTCGCCGCACTTGGTTTTCATGGAGGAGCAGCAGTTCAAAGACCAACTATCATAGCTCTCATTGCCACTAGACTGCAGAACAATGGAAAACTGTCCAATGGAGTGCTGAATCCCGCAAATAGTTGGGTGTTCCGATGGATGCGTGTGGGTTTAGCGAGTGCCCCGCGAACGATATTTACAGAACTGCGTCATACCCAATTTCGGAGTAGGTGACATCATGATCTGGTCCTGCTTTTTCTTCATATGGTCTTGGTCCTCTTGTTTTAGTTCGCGGAACCATGAATACCAATGTGTATCAAATAATTCTGGACAATTCTACGCTACAGACATTGAGGGAACACTTTGGTATGGTCCCATACCTGTTTCAGTACGGCAATGCTCCCTGTCACACAGCCGACATTATTTACAAGCACTTGGTTTGAGGAAATGTGTGTGGGGGGAAACTTGACTGGACAGTCTGAAGTCCAGAACTCAACCCCAATGAATATCTTTGGAACGAATTGAAGCGCCGTTTGAGAGCCAGCCATGCCGCCCAAAGAAAACCATTGAGTTGTTTGCCAATTTGAAGGTTGAATGGAGCAAGTTTCCCGAAGTCAAGTATCGCAAACTGGTGGAAGTCTTCCTCGAAAGGTTGCGGATGTCATTGCAGCGAAAGGCGACTCTACAAGATAATGATGTCAGGCAGGGCTCGGTTTAATTTATTGATATGGTGTGTCCGGTGACGGTTTAATTTACTGATAAGACGGAGCACTAACTCATATTGGTCGAACTATTTCGTGGCAACTTCGGCGATGACCGTGTAATCTCCAGATGTTTTCTAGATGGTTTGTATATCCATTCTACGAACAATAGCCCATGTGATTTCTGGCTGGCCTAAAATATCGTGTTTATCACGGAAGAGTACGAAGAGGGCTGATAGCCAGTATAACTGTCGTGTATTTTTAATGAACACAGAGTGGAGAAACGGGAGGTATGATGAATAATTAGTTAATTATAACAACTGAAATACTACACTCCTATAGTCGCATAAATGATAAATAGCAGATTAGAGGTCACAATTAGCAGTTTATCAGTCCAATTCATTAGCTGAAGTCAAAGTTAGTTGGTCGTGGATTGAGCTCCTTGGCTTCCTATCTCAAAGTCTTGGAAAGATCACCTGGCTTCTAAGAAACGTCTCCGAAGGATGGCTGTTCTCTGAGTGTGGGACCTTTGTGTCCGGCTAAGGCTGAGAAGCTACGTCTGTCACCGCTACACAGGATGGCGGCGACTTTTGCAGGTTTGTCGACCGTACGAGGTGGGCTGTATGGAATAGAATGGATATATTAAAATGCAATCCAATACGTAGTTACTAATGCTAAGCTCCGTGGAAAGTGGATTAAGGTAATCTTAATTATTATCGTAATTTACAGTACCCTTAGAAGCGGCGTCGCTGTCCAAGCGCGGACACTCGGCAGAGCGCCCCGCGAGAGTACCGGCTAAATTATCGATGGGGAGTACGACTTCTGAGGACTCGATCTACGACTCCCTTATTGTGCTGCTGTGCACTCTATCTAGTAGGGTAACACCTGCCATACTTCTCAGAAATCTCATTTCGGCCGCTTGTACCCGTGATCGCACTCTTTCGGTCATTACCCAAGCCTCATTACCATAGGTGAGAATGGGGACAAAGATAGATTTGAAGACGGAGAGCTTGGCTTTGTTACCTAGCTCGCGTTTCGTTACCACGGGTCGCCACAGTTCACGTCTGACACAGCTTGCTGCACCGATCCGAGCATCCAATTCTTTCTCCTGCCGTCCATCACTCGTGAATGCAATCCCGAGATACTTGAATTTCTCCACCTGTCTCAATGAGGCTCCCCTAACATGGAGAGCGCACTGAGCAGGCTGTCTTGTAAGGACCAGAACCTCGGTTTTAGCCACACTGATCTTCATCCCAGCTTCTTCACATTTGGCTGCAAACCAGTCTAGTGCATGCTGAAGGTTCGTGCGAGAAGACCCAAGGAGGACAAGGTCGTCAGCAAAGAGCAACCTCTCCACCAGGCAGTCGCCCACACAAACACGCTCATCGCCTCGGCTGCCCCTGTCTATCCAGTCCATAAAGATAATGAACAAGATGGGCGACAGTACGCACCCTTGGCGGAGTCCAACACCCACGGTGAACGGTCTTGACTTAATGCCATTTATCCGGACACACATCTCAGAGCTTTCGTACAGAGACATGATAGCAACCAGTAATTGCCCATCCACTCCATACTCTTGCAACACTTGCCAGAGCTTCTCCCGAGGAACTCTGTCATATGCTTTTTCGAGGTCCACAAAGCAAGCGTAGACCTCTTTTGCATACTCCCAGGATTTCTCAAAGATTTGTCTTAGAGCAAAGATGTGATCCATCGTGTTTCGGCCAGGTCGGAAACCACACTGCTCCCCCGACAGTTTGGAGTCGACTATTTCCCGACTTCTCTTCTCCAGACACTTAGCGTACACTTTCCCACGAAATTCTGAGCAAAGAGATGCCTCGATAGTTGTTGCAATCTCTCTGATCTCCCTTTTTGAAGATAGGGATCATAATTCCTGTCTGCCATTGCTTAGGGGCCTGTCCAGATATCCAAGCAACCTGACACACTCGAGTCAGCCACAGGATGCCATCCTGATTTAAGGCCTTTAACATCTCGGACCGGATTTCATCATCACCTGCAGCTTTGCCAGTCTTCAGGGACTTAATTGCCCATCTGACTTCTGTTTCAGTGATACTACCGTGACTATTCTCCGCTCCAAGGTGCACCTCATGTGCCTCTGTTGTTGCTATCACCGGATTAAGAAGAGATATAAAGTATTCCTTCCACCTATGCAATACGCTCTCCTCCGTTTTCAGAAGCCTCCCATCTGAACTCTTAATAGTTTGTGATGAAAGAGACTTCTTTCCACGGAGGCGGCGCACGGTCTGCCAGAACACCTTGTTTGCCGAACCATAGTCTGCCTCCAATTTCTCCCCGAACTTCTCCCAGGCCTTGGCTTTAGCTGTTGATACTGTCTTTGCTGCTGCTTTTCGCGCCTCAGTGTACCGCACTCGACTCGAAGTTGACTTATTTGCTTCCTTCTTTGCCTTGACAGCTTCTTGGACTTCACCGTTCCACCATGCAGTCCTTTTCTCACTGCCCTGTGCCACACTCAGCCGCTTACGACCACAGCACA
>JAHWFO010009481.1:623519-635521 GCA_023313115.1 Rhysida immarginata | reverse complement strand
TTGTAAGTAAACGGAGCTGCGGGGACCCCATGTTCATATGACAAAAATTACTTTTAAGGACCTCTTCTATCATCTCCCAAAAAATCTGTACTCAATTCAAAAACACCCTGTATAATAAACTTTGGATAGCAAACATTTGAAAAGTAAAATCATAAAATTATATGATGACTTCTCTGATTTTTGAAATGTCAATTTTCAAATTTTAAAAAAATATTTTCATTCAGTTATTGCAACCTAATTATCTTAAACCATTGCTTAGAATTTTTATTATTCAACATAGTTTTCAACAGTGGCTTAAAGAATAAAGGCAAATAGCGATTTGATAAATTAGAGATAAATACCATACTGTTTACCCCTTTTTGGATAGGTTTGCCCAACATTTTGGGAAGTGACCACGGTGTATAAGACAGGTGGGTAAACTCCGCCTCATTGTTGGCCCCGTTAGTGAAATAGCTCGAACGTTGGCCGCTAGGCGCCTCTACGGTCGCTACGGCTGCGCTGCGGGAATATAGCAGACGATACCACCCATTCAGCTGCCTCCTTCGAGCTCTTTTCACGCTTTACAGTGTAAGTAAAAAATGACAACATTATGGAACAATAAAATGGATCAATTAATAAATTTCCTACACTACGTGTTAACTTTTAAAAACAGTTAATGTGTAAATAAATTACAAGAAAGTCGAAGAGTAAGTCGATAAAGTGATGTATCTCATAAAGGGAAATTTACAAAATATCTCTCTCTGAAGTGGACATTGAAACTTCTAATGAGTTGCCAACAATCATTTGCATTAAGTAAAGAATATATCAATAGTATACAATAAAATAAATTAAAATATTATAAAATATTATTTATGGTATTTACTTGCTGGTATTTTTAATGAAAGTTTGTATTTTAAATAACTTATTAATCAATAAAATTTGGTCAGTATTTTATAACCATAAGTAAGTAAATGAAAATTTAAATGTATTTTAATTTAATGCACAGTACCAATCGACCTACTACCCCACCCTCTTAAAAATTAAAACCAATCAAATTATGTAATTAAAGAAAACAGTTTAAAAACATATTTCAAAAAAACCTTATATTGTGATAAAAGCAGTAAAATAAGTTAAATAATACGTTTATAATAAAAAAAAAATTCTAAACTTGTAAAAATTGATTGCAAATAGGAAAAATAAATTTGAATACACTGCGGTGACTATAAACATATTTCAGTTAATTAAACATCTTTAACCAATCTCTAACTTTTGAAATGTTTTTTTAAAATCAATCTTTTTTTTTAAATTTCTTTTAAAAGGAACTTTAGATGCCAAAACGGCCAAAACCCACCATTTGTAGCACGGTTTGTAAAAGGACTTATCGCGCAAAGAGGCTAACTTCAGTAATTTTTTTAATAAAAATAGACAAGTAACAAACAACTGAAACTTATAATTGCATTTGCGGGCTTATTCTGTGTATGTTAATAAAGTTACAAATCTTAAATATAACCAAAATTACCAGTTTCGTGAAGAAATTTGAATCCTAAACTTCCAATAGTTTTCCATTGATTTGCCCGCAAAACGCGCCCTCGCGACCGTAGAGGCGCCTAGCGGCCAACGTTCGAAATATTTCACTAACGGGACCAACAATGCTGCGTTACGGAATAGGGAGCTTACCCACCTGTCTTATACACCGTGGAAGTGACCAAACCTAATACCTTTAATGTTACCATAATAACACTTTAGTTCTGAACTTTGTCAATAGATGGTACTGCCTTTACTTTAAAACCACAATATAAGAAATAAACTGTTTAAAACGCGCTTTAGGTCTTATCTGCCGAACTTCACCTTAGCGTTTGACGCGCCGGACACGTCTGATTTAGGCCCTAAGGGATTACCTGTCGTATAATTATTGATGTTTATCTTCTGTGTTATACGTGTTTAGATTTGTTTAATTTGCGATGCTATTGTTGTTTGGTTTCGTATTCATATTAATAAGTTTTGGCTATTCTAACGGACTTCGATTTGCTTTGCAATTCGGATTTTATTTTTTGCTTTATGAATAGGTACTGACATTTGGTTTTATTCAAATTTTGTAAGATAGGAGATAAATAGCATTAGAAGCGCCCGGGGTACTTCCTGATTCACTTTCCGTCCTTCATGCACGGGGATGATTGTGTTTGTTGTGTGCCCGAATGGCCCGTGGATCATGTTTTTGACAACTGTGTCGTGTAGTTTGACATCAGGAATTTCTGCAATAATAATATCGTCAATTTGGTTGGGGCGCAATTTTTCTTTTAGCCACAGTAAAAGATGTACGTAAAAGCCACTGAGTCTCTGCAATATTTGACATTTCGTGAGCAGATCTACCATCTTCCGAACTTTATTTTCAAAAACTCGAGCACAGGATAGCAAGATAGAATGAGCATAAAATTATGTTGCAATGACAAAACATTCGTTTTATGCTATTGAATATAAAATGAGTATAGCAGACGATACGGATAGAGAAGTGTCTATCGAGGAGGCAAAAGAGAAACACTTGTCTCCCTTGAGCCCTCTAACAAATGTTCAGACGACTGACAAAAGTTTGTGTATTTGTTTGTGTGTTCGGAAGGGAAGGAGAAAGAGAAAGAACGAGTATTGGTCAGGAAACTCTGCAGCTAAAAGACAAATGGGTATTGGGAACATCTGAACAACGGGAAATTCGTCTAGAGCAGGAGGGTATAAGAACTTCTTCAGGGGCAAGGGAAACTTCGAAGGAAAGATGAGATCTAAAGTATCCAGTGATATTTCCCGATGGTAAAAATGGATATTTTAATCTGAGGCAGGTCAACCCAACAAGAGGATAAGTAAAGTCCCGGGCGACGCCGGGTTTTCAGCTAGTTTATTTATAAATTAATATTTCTGTTTGTTTTATTTCTAAGTAAAAATTTTTTTTTATTTTCCTTGTTTCATTTTGTAATTGATTTATAATCTCCTCTTATGATTTTGTAATCTCCTCTTGGCAATATGCCATTCAGTACTTTGTCAACTTCTGTAACAGCCAGTCGGGAAGTAACGTCACTTCTGATTGGCTGACTGTTTCCTTATTTTATGATCGCAGGTCTATTCTCTGTATTGTTTGTTCAATTCTCATGAAGATGGTGTACTACCGAAACGCGTCACTCTTTTAATAAATTCTTTCAATATTGCTACAACCGGACCCTTTTCTTTTATCTCATTTTGAAGCAATATCAGTCACAGCGTGGATATTATATATCGTTTAATATAGGGCAGACCGGGGTTGGATGTTACACGGGTAGGTTGATACAAATGGTTAAAAAAAAACACAGATGGCAGAACGTATCCGTGACATTACGAAAACAACTAATCACATGATCTAGCTTCCATCAAAAACTCAAGCGTATTGCTTTGTCGCGTTAAGAAAAAAAAATTATTTGTAAATTTTGGGGTCTCGAGTAAAATTCTTGTTTTGAATTAACACATTAACTATTTGTATGGTTTTGGGATTTCATTAATACTTCATTTACCGTTTGAAAAAATCAATATAAGATAACATTTAGTTCTATTAAGCGCCTCTAAGTCATGGCATGTTTTTACAAAATTAGTCCTAAAAATCCAGAAAGCGAAAGGGCTTGGTTGTTACTCAAGAATTGGGTCAGGTTGTTACATTTCACAACCTGCCCCATCCCGATGATAATCGTGATTGACACAAATATATAATCATTTTTTAATAAATTAATAAGTATTACGAACACGGGTATAAATAAATAATACACTTAATTGTAATTCGACAACAGCAGAGACACAAGCTAGGCCAAACACACTTACGCATATTCCTGTAGGCCCACAGAGCCCTTCAGTTGATTGTCCAGGTTCTTCATCTACATCAGACTTATCGGCATCTCTTATCCACCCAGCTGTCCCTGGTCCAAGCAAAATCAGCCCGGAAACAATCCGTCCTTTTCCTAAAGCGAAAAGCCACTCTCTCAAAAAAAAAGACCAAAAATTCTAGGGCTAAAAAACTAAACGATGCCGAGTGGAAAACTCTAATGATAAGGAATAGGCTACTTCTGCATTGTTTGTAGAGAACCATTCTTTAATTCAAAGCCAAGTGAAATATGGATATAGTGCACACAGTGTAAGAACTGGGCGCACAAAGATTGCACTGATGCTGAAACTTGCTATATTTTCATTAATTGCAACTCTGATGATTTGAATTGAAGAGACTAAAAATAAAGCCTCTTATTTTTTGTTTCAGTCTTGTCTGTGTTTTTCTTGTCTATAGCCTACTGTAATGTAACAACCATGTGGGGGCAGGTTCTGTCAATTCACGTCCGCCGAAAAAAATTATTTTTCTTAAAAAATCTGCTCATATTCCTCAACAAACAAAATTTGTTTCAGGTAAAGGAATGTCTGGCCTAAGTGCTGATTTAACATAATGTCTACAGCTACCATTTATGCGCAAAACATCCTAAGTGAAAATTGTAACATCCAACCCCGGTCTCCTTTATGCTTCGAATACACCAGAGAAGATTTATTGTATAAGCCATAAAACCATTTAAAACTGGATGTCTAACGTCCATCGATTCGACGTACATCCGACAAAAATGTAGTTGTAATTTTTTATCATTAGGGCTGTTTAGCTTGAGTTCACCGCCAACTTATGCGCTTCTGGATTCTCTCACTGGAAGGTTTCGTTCAAGAATTAAGGATTAAGGTTTCGCTCAAGAATTAGTTTTTGAGATATCTGACCAATGTTAGTCATTTCGACTAATGGTTAGCTTTTGTATTAGTTTATGCTATTGAATGTAATTGAATACAGTCGAACCTCGCCATAACGATGTCATTGGAACCTCCCAAATAAATTTATTATATGGAAAATTTGTTTTACGGAATAATATAAACATTCGTTATATTCAAGATTTACATTTTGGGGTCAAATTAGAAATTCGTTGTAAGGAAAAAATTTTTATATGGCTGCTCGTCTTAGAAAGGTCGACTGTATTCTGAATTTTCTTTCAGATATGGCTATAATAATGTCCTTTAGAAGATCATTGGCTGACGATGTATTTGTACGAATTCTACAAGAAAATTGTGCCTGCATTATCTAAAAACCTAAGAGATAAAATCATAGAAGTCCTATGTCTCACTGACAGATATCACATTAACAAATTCTGTAAAAAATAACGTCATGTTTAAATAAATTTTAATTTTGAATTTGTGGTTTTATTAAGTGGCCCTTTATGGATTATTTACAATTAAACTGTTTTTAATACGGGAAAAATTACAAAAACATTGCTTTGTCGAAATGACGAATCTTTAGCTTTTCAGGACTGTTGAGGAACGTTAGCTATGCAGGGTTAAGAAGATTCCACAATAATTCTTATTGCTTATATTCCCTGGAGGCATGTTTGATGAATACCAATTAGTTACGCATTCTTGGGTACCGTTGCAATTCCAATATTCGTAGACCGTTATTAAACAAATAAAAGTTAATTTTTCATTAGATTATACAGGGCAAATCAAAATGATTCACCCGATTTCAGAAGTTTACTCTGTGAATTCTAATGAACATATGGTATTGTGAGACATGTGCTACGAAAGGTAAACGTTCAAAGTTAACTTCGAACACATCACATCACATCACATCACTAATGCCGTTGAATACTAATCACAGAGTTGTTTCTTTAACCGCTTGCTGCTGACCCTTAGCGGTAGAAGGTGAAAACACTGCGTGGAAACTAAACTGTGAAAGTTATCCTTTCGAAGCACATTTCTCACATTACCATACGTTCATTAGACATCACAGAATAAAGGTCTGAAATCGGGTCCATCATTTTGACTTGCCCTGTACTTTGAGTCTTTTCTTTATATAACGGTTATTTTATCATAAGTATTTCTTTAGACTGATCAGTAACCATTTTCGTGCTTCCAATCATGATGGATATGCAATTGCACGGGGAAAGAATTTTCTCGGCCTGTCTTCTTAAAATTGTTATCTTCGGCATCGTTTACATAAAGGTATAAGATTATTTTTCGCGATAGAACTCGGGTTCTTTACACTACAAGAAACCATGAAAACTGGAATAATCTCGTAATTTTGATAAATCAATTTAACCAATATTTTGACAATATTATGAATATGATCTTCCAACATCATGGTGTTTCCTGCCATACTGAGTGGCTTGTGGAGAACTGCTTTCCTAATAATGAGATGGAATTGTTTGAATAGTCTGCTCAATAATCCGTTGTCTATCCCATAAAATACCTCTGGGATGAACAAGAGTGAAGATAGAAATCGAAACAACACTTCTTGATTCTTCGCTCTCATCTCTTGGAGCAGCTTTGAAAGACCATTCATGTCAATGAGGAGGAACCATTCTTGTTATTATTGAAAAATTAATTGAAAGACTGCTTTTTGATGTTTGCCGCCATCATACAGGCAAAATCTTGTCCGTGTAATTATTTTTTTCCAAAATACTGTCCTGTCCGAATAATTTTAATAATATAGCGTTTATGCGCTATGGAGCCAATCAGAAATCTTGAAATAATTGTGTCATTATATTACCATAGCGCCCGATGTAATTGGCTCAGAGACATGGCAAAAAAGAGGTAGGAAAGAAAAATGAAAAAAAGACAAGCCAAAGGATATATTTACGAAATTAAGCAAAATAAATGAATAAATTTACAATTTTATGGCGTTAATAAAGTTTCCATAAAATTTTTACACTTTAACAACTTAATAGAAACCTCTAACCGTTGTCGTATTACTTCTTTAAAACTATCCCGCGAATGAGGTTCAAAAATATTTATATTTTATGTACGATTTGAATTGAGATATTACAATGTCCATTGTAATTTTATGATTACATTATTATTATTTTATACACTACACCAAAAAGCAAAAAATATTAAAGCCTCAAGCAGAAGTGTTTTAAAGCTACCTTTTGAAATAATTTTTTGCCTCGATTCACATATTTCAATTTATTAGGAAAAAAATTGCTGTCAGTATTTTAAAAAAGGACCAGAAGAGTTAAAAAGAAGTCCTTTTATCTGTCAATATTTTTTTGCTTAAAAATTTAACTTTCAGAACTTTCACTTTGAACAGGAAGTTCCTCTCTTTTTCATTCTTGTTTCACATTATAGTTTTTTATACCTGTCACTTGAAGGCGTTTAGCTATGAATAACCACACTGAAGCCTCAGAATAATGACTCTCTAGAAATGTTTAACGTGAAAGTGAAACTGTTAAACGGTTTGTGTGATGGAAGATTAGCGCTTGAAAAATTGAGGAAGTCGTTTGTTCCTCCTTAATGGACTTCCTGGGTTAAAACTAAACGCCGCCTTACGTCCGCGAGAGATACTTTTCTAATGGAAATAAAAAATGGGATTGAGTCATCCTTTTAATGAAATATTGCACAAAAAATCAGATACCTTATTAACAAGAAGGAAAAAAGATAGAAATTGTTACTGGGACTCGTCATCTGTTAATTTTTAAAAGATTAAAAGAGGGAGCTGTTGCAGAAACACTGATAGCATGTGTGCTTTTGCAAGAGGAAAATTTAATTATAAAGCAATTGGTGACCTCAAAGCAATTTATCCTAAAAATGATTCAATGCAGATATTGGCAGAAGAGTTTATTTAATCTCCATATTTGTTTTCCTTGCATTCTGTATGGAAATAACTATTTTTTGTTTAATTGTTGAAAGAAGAAATATATTCCTATGTATTGTAGTTGAAGAATCATTGTTTAAATTTATCCAGTAACAAAAATACACCTCCAAAAGTACATATTAGCTGTATCCACTTTTATATATACTGAAATATAGAATAGAATCTTCTTGCATATCATAGCCAGATGTTATGGGGAATGTCAAATTTCCCCGTTTATCATAGAATTTCTACAGCAAGTTAATTATTTTTAAATTATTTGAATAAAATAGAATAATACGATGGTATCCGGTAAGGCATATCTACATTTTTAAATAAAACATGTCTCTAATACGCTCTGAGCGATTTTAAATTTATTTTGCTTTTTGTTTTAATAATATGCCACGACAATTCTATTCATAATACTTTCACTATGATGGATTGATATAAGACTTTGGCCGACCACTCACTAAGAGTGGGGTCTTTGCTTTCGTTTCCCCAACTCAGAAACTGTTTTTCTCTGAAATCGACTTAAAAATTGTTTTCGTATCGTCGTGGTTTTTGAAGCGTCGTGGATTCATATAGTGGTCACCTCTTATCCATTTCCAAAATGCGATCACAATGAGATAAGATATACCATTATTAATCTACAAGGGCCTATATTGAAACCACGAGGGAAGTTAAGGAGTCATGTGAATTGGAGTGAAATTTAGAAAGATCATAGCTACTTTGGTTGGTTTGGTTTGTTTGGTATTAACGTCCTTTCCAACTGCCATGGTCATTTCAGGACGGCGTTACAGGGGCCGCAAATTTTGCCTCGTAAGGGTTCTTTAACGTGCAGCCGGCAAACGACTACACGGGACCAACGGCTTTACTTCCCTTCCGAAGGAAGTGCGTGATCTCAGGATTTTCCCCCTGAAAAAATCCTCGTCGACCTCGGCCGGGGTCGAACCCGCGTCCTCGGGCATCAGAGGCCCACTTTGGATTGGTCTGTATATTTTTATACGAGGTCTGCAGAAAACATGTTTCAAATTTTATATAATAATATTAACCTTGTACTGACTCACTCTGGCATGATTGTTAAAAGTGTGAAAAAATCTGGTACGAAAAGAGTGTGGTGGTCTAAAGAAATCCTACCCTGTGGAACAGTAAGAGGGCAGCGTACGTTAACTTTTTATAGTAACCCGATCTACGGATAATAAAATTCAATCACAAGAAATAAATAAGAACTTTAGACCTCAAATACGTCGAGCTAAGAGAAGTTACCTATGTAAGCCGAAAACCACGATATGTGACATCTGGAGATCCTTACGTGATATTAAGCGCATTAGATACAATTTCCCGGAAGAGTTAAGTTTACAATACTTAACCTGGGTGGATAATCCGAACCAGCAGATTGATACGCAAAAACATGAGTCGTTGGCCCTTCGGTATGCTCTATAGACTTCATTGAGACAATAAGGCGATTAATAACAAATCAACTAGTCGAGATGGGATTCTTACCAGGACTGTACTAAAGAACTGTGGCAGATTCGGTAATATGATTCTCCAGCACTTACTCAATATTATATGGGATATTAAATCCTTCCCGTTGGACTTAATAAGGATTTTGATCGTGCCGGTTTATATGAAGGGTTCTACGGTAGATTTTAAAAATTATAGACCGATTTGCTTACTGTCCGCCATTGCTAAAATTGTCGAGAAAATTATCTTCTGTAAGCTTACTAATTATTTATGGTCGGCGATACCGACTAAACAAATGGGTGGGCGACTAAACACCCCTATCGGTATCTTACCTTCATTATACTCGGATATGTCAATGAAGCGTTAGATCAAGGTCGTGAATATTACTTTATAAATACCGTTATTACTAAACCCTACAATACCATCCAGAGAGATGAATTTCTACTTCAATTACACTCCTTGGTGTTTTGATGGTGACACGGTGAATATGGATCACGGTTACTTTGACCAAAGATTAATTATACCTGCTTAAATCAGGTTGAAGTGGAAGCACCGTCTACCAGAGGCCTGTTGCAGAGTGCT
This sequence comes from Rhysida immarginata, assembly GCA_023313115.1. Taxonomy (NCBI): domain Eukaryota; kingdom Metazoa; phylum Arthropoda; class Chilopoda; order Scolopendromorpha; family Scolopendridae; genus Rhysida; species Rhysida immarginata. The sequence goes on along the minus strand of JAHWFO010009481.1, from coordinate 625,845 downwards.
CCATCTGCGTCAGACACTGTCCCGATTTTTCGATTACCTTTAAACTGTTCTTTATATTCCTTCGTTGATGATAAATTTTTAAGTCATGTACTCCGGATGAAACTGCGAATGTGCAAATACAAATAAAAGAGGACATCCAAATGCTAAGCGCGTGGTATGATGGTCAAGGATTGCAATTTAACCAGGATAAGACGAATGTCCTGCGGATTAGTAAATGCATACAAGATAATACTTATACGTGTAAAGTCCTCGGTATAAATTTCGATAATAGTCTGTATTTCGTTCCGCATATTTAGGCGTTAATCATTGAATTATTAAAATTGAAATACTTATTTGATTGCCTTAGGAAAATACTCAGCAAGTATGAAATAGCTAAGGTGTTAAAAAGTGTTTTAATCCCGAAGCTGGAATACGGTATAGTTTTATGGTCGACGGCCGCAAAAACCCAATTAACGTTAATAAAAACAACTTATAACGACGTAATCAGGGCAGCATTGAACCTACCTAAAACAGCATCTATTATCGAGATATGTAGAGCACGTAATATTCCGACATTAGACTACGTTAAAGATTATGCTAGGCTTCGAGAGTTCTCATTTGCGGTCACCAATGAAGACCATTCCATGCATTATTTGAGATCGTGGATGATGGATACTGATACCAGGTAACCACAAAGTTCTGTTGATGTGCACAAAAAGTAGCGTATCCCTATTGGCATCTAGCACCTTCTGCCAACGTATCTCCAGTTGATCAATACCCTGGCTGTAAAACTTGCCGGTCTTGGACTCAAACAAATCCGTGAGTGCCTTTCGCAGGTCTGTATCATACGTGTAGGATTTTCCACGAAGATAGTTGTCCAGAGAATGGAAAAGGTGATAATCCGTTGGAGCAAGCTCTGGTGAGTAAGGTGGATGACACAAAGTTTCCCAGCCAAGCCGCTCTATGGTTTCCCTGGCCACCCGCGCAACATGTCGCCGGGCATTGTTATGAAGGAAGAGTACCCCTTTGCGATCCACCAATGCTGGCTCTTTCTGCTGCAATGTCTGTTGCACACGTTCCAACTGCTGAGAGTCAGGTCCCCAGTGATGGTTTGGCCAGTTGATAGCAGCTCGTAGTGAACCATTTGACGTCTAGTCCACCAGATACAGAGCATGATCTTGCGTGGGTGTAGGCGTGGCTTTGTGGTGTAAGGCACGGTGTCCCGGGGTGACAACCAAATGTTTGGAACCCTTGGAAGTGTCATACAGGATCCACTTTTCGTCACTGATAAGTATTCGTTTAAATATTGGTGCGTTACGATGTCGAGATAGCAACGACATGCAGCCTGTCACTCGTTGATTTTTGTTGGATCCCGACAATGTGTGGGATACCCATTTGCTCAACTTGTACATCTTTCCTAGGCTGTGCAGGTGACGTCTAACTGTCATCAGAAACCTCATACCGTCTGGCAAGTTCCCACATGTTAAATTGCTGTCCTCTCTATTGGACGTTCTCAGGGCCTGGTCATCTAAGGCTTGTGGTCGACCACTAGAAATGGTTCATCAGAAATGGCAAATTCTCCCGACCTGAATTTCTGGAATCAATGCCTTGCGGTGCGTTCATTCACAGCATCATCCCCAAACGTAAGGCACATTCTGCGACTTGATGCTGCTGCTGACAAGCCCACCTTGAAGTCATAAAGCAAACAACAACTAACCATCTCCTTCGATATCTCCATTTGCCTTCACTTCTGCACGAGATGTGATTGATGTGAATACCCAACAGCCCTGTATTTATACAGGCTAACCTTTCTGCTCCCCCCCCCCCGGCAGATTTTGGACTACATTGTACACTCATTTGCATATTTTCTATCACTTCCTCTTATGGCAACATAAAAACGGCAAGAACTTTTGTGGTTACTGGTGAAACATGACTAACGCAGCCAAAATTGTAACAAGAGCTGGTTAGTACTCACAAGTGAACACGTGTTATGATTTTGGATGTGTAACTCGGAAACTACTTGTTGGAAGTCGATCAAATTTTAAATGGTATACACAGTTTTATGTACCCTGTTATCCCTCCAAATTTCATTAATCTAGGCTTTACACAACCTGAGTTAATAACTTGTTGATCTTGGTGGAGGCAATTTTTATTTCTATTCATATCTCAGTTACCGTTCAAATTCGGACCCCTGTTCATAGGACTTTTTATGTTTACCTTCACCTTTATAATATCCCCCTAAAAATTGTTTTACACACGATTTAAATCACCCTGTATATAGGGAATGCAAAATTGTAATAATAATAATAATAATAATAATAATAATAATAATAATAATAATAATAAT
>JAHWFO010009481.1:567065-585665 GCA_023313115.1 Rhysida immarginata | reverse complement strand
ATCTAAGATGCAGTCAGAGGTTTAAAGACACAAATGTAGAACTAACTGAGAATACGAGCTTTAAAACTTCAAAGTTTGGCCAGATGAGAGGAGATATCATAATTTGGAAAATTCTCTAATGACATGTACAGATATTTTCCCCCAAATGTTGGAAAACAATGGATATTTATGTTAAATTTAACATATTTTACTTATATTAAATAATCCAAATCGGACCAACCAATCACCCACAATCACTGCACAAACAAGTTACTTCAAACAGTTTAAAAAAAATTAATCAACAAAATGCTCGATGTGACTACCGTGGCACCATAACACAAGTGGGCACGGAACCTAACTGACGCCTAAACATCAGCAAGCATGGCTGGTGTCACTCCTCGGCACGCTTCCTGGATTCGTTGAACCAGAACTTCCAGTGAGGCGGGCTGCCTAGCATAAACCTTTCCTTCAGGTATCCCCACAAGAAAAAGTCAAATGGTGTAAAATCAAGGGAGGGGGTTGGCCAACGAACTGGTCCTCCTCGGCCAATCCATTGTTGTCCAAACATCTCACTTAGACGCTCGCGAACGACCAACCCGTAATGTGGAGGAGCTCCATCATGCTGAAACCAAGTGCGCTGATACGAGGCCAATGGCAAATTGTCAATGAAGTCTGTGACTACCACGTTGAGAATTTCAGCCCGGTAGCGTTCTGCAGTCAGTGTTCCATTGTAAAAATATGGCCCAACTACAGTGTCATTGTACAATCCACACAACACATTGATTCTCCAGTTCACTTGATGAGTTGCTTCTCGCAGACATCGTGGGTTTTCGTCTACCCAATGATGATGGTTGTGCCTGTTGATAACTCCATCCCTGGTGAACTGGGCTTCATCTGTCCACAACACCTCATGAATGAAGTTTGGATTGTCATCCAGGCAGGTAAGTAACCAGTTGCAGAAGGCGGCCCTAGCAACATAATCCAATGGCAGTAACTCCTGGTGACAATGAATATGGTATGGGTGAAAATGATGTGCGCGTAGAATGTTGAGAACAGTTCTCTGATGGCATCCAACATCTGCAGCAATTGCTCTGCTGCTTGTGTGGGGATTTGCAGCAACTACAGCCAGAACTAGGTAGTGTTGTTGCATCCTCGTCGCCTTGTGCCCTTGGTCTTCCTCGTTCTGCAGTAACATTCGCTGTACCTTCGAATCTTTGAATAATGTGACGCATTGTTTGAGGAGATGGGTGGCGTTCGTTAGGGTATCTGTCTCGATACAACCTAACTCCAGCATGTAGGTTTCTCCTTGCCTCTCCGAAGCAGAAGATCATGTTGACCATTTCCGAGACAGAGTAGCTTGCCATCCTGGAATTGTTCTCAAGGCGTAATGTCTGCTGAAACATGCCTTTTATTTGCTTTTCCGCATGAAAGTGAATGTGAGTATGGTAATTTATGTTAATTTTTTGATTTGCATGCTTTACATGATGGAAATATCAACATTCAGTTTTCCTTGTGCAGTGTGACTGTTTGTAAGCTACAAACAGTTCACCACGTGATTGTGGGTGATTGGTTGGTCCGATTTGGATGAATTATTTTTGTGTTGTTTGTTTTTTTATGCTGAACAAGTTTGCAATTGGGTTTTTTCTCTATCCCTTACGATTTTTGAGATAAATTTTGAATGTGTCCTAATTTGCATATTTGGGATCATGAAAAGTGCACCATGGGATAGGCCACTCACAACTTTCTGTTCATTGGATTCATCAAAATTGACATATCTGCTTCGGTTCACGGTATCTAGGATTTCCAGGATTTCCATGCAATATGTAATCGAACAATAAAGCCATTGAATATATGACTGCCATGGATTGTTTATTACATATTCCTGCAATATAACAATGATTATATAAAAATAAAATAAATAATTCACGTTTTATGATTTTGCCTATTGTAAAAAATATAAAGCCAATTACGAAATATGTGTTTTTGTTATGCTTTACTCACCTTATTGTTTTGAACTGTCCCATAGGCAAATGCACTTGAAAAGTAATCATTTAACAGGAATTAAATATGCTCATTTTTGCTGATATGATCACTTGTATATGCTGGGAAGAGGCAAACGTTTGAGTGATTTTGAGAAGGGTGAAATAACACGCCTCTAAGGGCTTCTGGAAAATCAGCACGAGTTGTAGCTAAGGCTCTACATGGTTCAGACGCAGTTGTGGACAATTACATTACACTTGAACCCGAGTAGGTACAAAAACATCAAGTGGGAGACCTCCGAAATTAACTCCGCGTTAGAACCGAACTGTTATTCGGGAAGTGAGCAACAATAAAGCAGCATTAGGGCAACTAGCCAAACGTCCTGGTGTTAATGTCCCAAGTCAACCCTCTCCAAGATTTTTCAAGCCACAAGGACATGAAAAATACGATCCACAGATTTACTGGCATGATTTATGGAAAGATGAGGAAATCTGTTCCAAACATCATCAAAAAAGTGGAGATGTGATGGTTTTGAGCAAGATTTAGATGGAACGGAAAAAATAACATTGCATTTGTGAGTGACCGAATGAATACTGAAAATTGGGATTTGAATGCTTTTCCCGGGATTTGAATTCAGTGGAGAATCTGTGGGGGGGGTTGTTAGCCCGTGATGCTTATGAGGGTGTGAGGACAGTATGACGCAAGCAATTGTAACCAGCTGGGGAAAGATTGATATTTCTGCCATGAGAAAGTTAATAGAATCAATGCCTGATTGAATTATCAAAATTACTTCAAAATCTGGTCGTTTTATAGGCTACTAGAAAATGTGGCTTTATATTTTTGAAACAGGCAAAATAAAAAAACATGAGTTATTCATTTTATTTTGCAAATAATCAATGTTTAATTTATTGCAGGAAATCATGAAAAATTAGGTGGCTTTATATTTATGCAACGCATCTTATAAATTCGTTGGTCGGTAGAGAGTTAAAATCCAGCTATAACGGCAGTTATCTTTACTTTTTTAAGGTTTATGAAAATATTAATTTGGGACATCCTTTGTTTGGCTAAGCTGATCTGCTCATTAGTTAAGTTATTAAATAATTGTATCAAAATTTGTATTTTGAAATTTTTATTCTTCCCAATTATAGTTACAACCATAATGCTAAGTTTTAGTTCCCAAAAACTTTTCAGTCTTAAATCCGTTTCACAGAAGATGGAAAAAAAGGCGGGATGGGAAGGAAGGAAAGAAAGAGAGAGAACAGAACAGGAGTGCTGGAAGCTAAGTATTTGGTCGAAGTTTTCTGAAATCAATATGAGACTTCTACTTTTGTTGAGCAAAAAAAAATTTTCTTCCTAACATATAGGTAGGAAAGATTGAATAACTCTCGGCAGTTGATCGATCGACAAGCAGAAGGGTGGACTTTAAAAGTTGACGCTTGTTTCAATCGATTAAAATTATATTTCTTTTTACCGCTGAAACAGAACAATAGAAAACAAAAGTATAAATAGAAAACAGAACATCAAATTTACTAAGCACTTTTTGATTTACACACACTTTTGGCTTTGTTTCCTTAGAAACCAAACAAAAAATTAGTAAACAATTCAGCAAGAAATTCTTCTCAGCTATTATCTAAAGAATCTTTATTCGTACTTTCAATATTCCTCGCAATTAAATGGAATAATTGAAAGAATGTTGTTTAAAATTGTCAACTTTTTAATCCGTTTTATGAAGTGTAGGTCCGTTTTAAACAAACGGAAATATAAAGATTTGTGGTTAATTACTTATTCATGAGGTCCAATTTTCCTGAAAAGTTCAGATGACTAGGTAATACTAAAGAAAAGTAAATATTAGACATTGTTTTTGGACACACGCTTGCGTATATTTTTTGGCTTCCTAGTAGACAAATATTGTTAGGTGATTAAATTTGCGGGACAATCATTGTCGGAAAAGATTTTTAACTGTTCTTTCAACGGTTTTACGGACGCTGAAAAATACTTATACCTTAAATTTTTATTACATGTATTTTACATTATATTTATGATTTATTAAATTTAAGTTTGCACCTTATTTGACGTTAAAAATTAAAATAATACCAAAAGAAAACCTCACTTTTGTTATAAATTTATGAAACATGAAAAATAGAAGTTAAAATGTAGAATTTGAAGAATTGAGATAATCCCATGATAAAAAATTAAGAGAGAGTATAAAACTTAGAAACCAGATCCTAGCTTCTGAACAATATTGCATAGAACATCTGAATTTTTACTTGTATACTACTAATTTTAATTTTCAAAATAATGACATAGTGGAAGATATACAAATATTATGCTTTTGGAATAATCATGCAACGCCATTTATTGAAGGGTTTTAATTTAAATCCTGTGGAAACTTGCAGAAAGCCATTAAAATGATTTTAAAAACATTTACGAATAGCGAAAGTATTTGAAATTAGTAGCCGAAGATTAAATACAACTGATATTGGTCTCTTATTTGGATTTCATGTTTTATTCGATAAGGGTATAAAATTTATACATTTCAGAAACAAACCACTTATATTTAAATGTCTCAGACTGAGTTGCGATAAAAAGAAAATTATACTTTTAAAACTAAGCGACTTTTAATAAAAAGCTTGCAATTAGGGCTTCCACAATAATTGGACACTGTCATTCTAGAGCATAGGAATCAACTATGGACACCACAAAGCTCCGGAAATACAAGTCAGCGCTCTCTATAATGAATACGCCATAAATATCGGTTTTCGTTCCGTTCTATCCAATTAATACTTATATTACGAATAAATCAATTGAAATGCACTTAAAGTATATCACGCAAGCTTTTAGTAATAAAAGACTTTTTCTTGTTCAATAATTCAGTGAAACAAAATTCTGCAGACGAAATGGGGTTGTCTCTAGGTAAATTCCATATAAAAATAAGCCTTAAACTACACATCCATCTCCAGATTCCACAGTTTCATATTTCGCCATTCTCTTTATAGTGAGGAAAATGTTTAAACGTAAAATCTTTTATGCAATACCTTGATGGTTAGTCAGTTGTCAGGCGAAATCATTCACAATACACTATTAACTTCTTACATCGTTTGCTATTATTATTTGTTATCTCAATTTGAAAGTAAAAAACCCAATTAAATCTACAAATAAAGTTTTTTGACGGCCAAATGCTTTCATCTTTAGATAATTAGGGCGATCCCGCTGTTATTTCGTGTAGCATAGCAACTATTTTCAGCATTAATGAAGCTATTTAAAAAACATTCGTAAATTATTAATTATTAAATATTTACTAATAAATTAACCCACAACGTATGAAATGATAACCGACCAAATGCTTTATTGTTAAATGAAGTCCATTAAACTCCCGAAAAGCAACAGTTGAAAATGCCGCCCTGTGCTGTACTTACGAAAAGAATTGTATAAAAGTAATCTATAATGTCGCGTTGGACATTACCAGATGACATTGCTAGAAGGAGGTTGCGTAGCCAAATATGCAATGTGAGACGATTAGATGAAAGCGTTTCCTGAAAGTGCTTTTTAATTATTCCCGATTCCGCCGTGATTTCCCGTCGTGGCGTTTGTTTTATGAGTTCATTTTTTATCTTCTGTTCTTAAGTCACTCACATTAACTTGCACTTCTTACACAGTTTTTCATCCTTTATGCTTAACCAATGGGAATGATTCTTACCATGTTGCCCCCTCCCAATTTTCATTTTTAGGCTATATCTTTCCTAACTTTGAAGATTTTTTCCCTTTTGTCTTACATTAAAATCATTTTACAATTGTTAGATAGAGTGAGTTATAAAATTGGAAGAGAACTTCGCAATTGGAAACTTCGTTAAAACGAGATTACATTCATTTCACAAATGTCAAGTTTCCTTAGTTAAATGATTCTTGAGGTCTCCCCTTCTCTCGTCAAAATATCCATTGAGTCCGTAGGGAAACATTCCTTTCCAAAGGGACAAAATAAATTCTTTCTTGCTGGAATTTTTCGACGGTAATTCGTTCCAGAATTCCGTATGACATTGACCGAGACAGGCCGTCAACAAACATGAGAAGGAACCAGGAATATTGTTCAAAATAATTTCATGTTTCTCCGTTACCACTGGTTTACTATCATTCGAAGCTCCGTCCAAATTACTTGGATAGCTCAATTCCTCAGCATGCATAACGTTCATGGATAAGAATTAATTTCACATACAACTCTCCTATCGACCCGCTCATGACGAACTTTTTCTTTTTCGTCTTTTTCTCTCTCTCTCTCTCTCTTTCGACTACTTATAACCTCTCCTTTTTCTTCCTCACTTTCCACGTCATTTCTCTTCTTCCTCTCTCCTTTACATTACTTCCTTTAGCTCGATGCTTTACGTCACTGGAGAATCCTCTTGCGTAAAACACGCAATTTCTCCAGCGATGTTTAGAATAGGATGTAACATTAATTCGCCAATAGAACTGTATTGTATTCCGTCTGCATAAACAAGAGGAGAAAAATGGCTAGGCATTCTTCATCGGATTAAGATCAGGGGCCCGATTCTCGAAATTTTTGTGTTAACAACTCAGATGAGTTGGGAGGGTCACGTGGTACAAACACGAATGATCAGACAAAATTAAGCCGTTTTGTTCCATTCTATGTTTGATTTCTTTGTTCCGACGCAAGAATTCAATTTCCTTCCTAAGTCATCCCATAGTTGTTCGTAAACTCGTTATCAAATTTTCCTTTATACATTCTTGTATTATTTATGAATAAAATTTCTTTTTGCTCATCTGTGATTCTTTTCTTTGCCTCCATAGCATAGCCTAATGAAAACTTAGGCTTTCATTAGGCTGTGCTCCATGTTTCTTTCATCCATGTCCATACTGAGCGATCGTTTGGGAACAGTTTCCGCTTATTTGATTGGTTCTTGCTGAATAGTCTCGATTCCAGACGCTTAGAAATGCCAAAACTCGTGTGAGTTTGACGTACGTTACTCACCAGTCGTATTCGTTTTGTAGTTTGAACTGCAGAATAGCAATTTTGTGAGTTAAAATCTCACAAGTGAGATAGTATATGTGAGATGGATTGCAACACGAAAATTTCGAGAATAGGGCCCCAGGAGAGAGAGATGGCCAATCCATTATTTGAATTCCGTCTTCTAAAAAATTCCGATGTTGATTTTGCCACAAGTATCGGAGCGTTCTCCTGCTGGATTACGAAGAATGGCCTAGCTAGATCTTCATCAAATGGCAGCAAAAAATTTTTTCTGGCATCTCCTCGTAAGCAACAGTATTCATACGTCCACTAGGAAATGGCAAAATAGTTTTTCCATTATAGGAAAACGCTCTCTAGACCATTAATGAGCCACCAATTGCTGTACTTGGAGTAAATCTTTTCATCATCTCGCATATATCGTGCCAATGATAGGCCAGTTACTTCGGCCATCTAAATTGAATTTCTTCTCATCGGTAAATATGACTGTGTCATTTTACTCCCCAGTTCATGTGGTCTTCAGCCCAATCCAACTGTTTTTGTTTATGATATGAGTACTTGTCAGTCGAAGTTAAGATTTGCGTTTTTGTAGCAAATGGTGTTTGAGTTTCTAATAACTCTGGGCACTTTGTCCTTGGAAACATTGCTATCGGATTCACTTGCTACACGTCGTAGAGATGATGAATGTTTTTTAATTCGCTGAATCACCAATCTTTTTTGTCTGGAGAGTAAATACTATATATCTGTGAGCCTTTCCGACGTCTTCTTTGTATTATACATGATCCCTTTTGCTAAATACGAAGGAATGAGAATTATTTCATATTGCAGAGCTTCCTTGTATATTCATGCCTGTTATTTGGCCCTTCTCATAATCATGGAGTGTTATACCCCTTGGTATTTTTCTATAGTGCACAGAAAATGTTTCTCACTGAATTTGAAACTTCCACCATATTAATATGCATAAGTAGGCATCTATTGATAATTATTGAAACTTTTAAAGTATTTATCTGGTTTTTGAACCAGGTGTTCATATATTTAGGAGATAGAGTTATTAAGTTATTTTTCATTTTATGTGTGAAATTCTGTTTGTCTTGTAGTCTCTTCATTAATTCAAAACAATTAAAATGCTTTTTATTGTTACACATGGAATTTGTAAACATTAATTCAATGGTTCATATAAATATGAGACACATCTTAGTTTCCTCTCCTTAGTTTCCCTTATTGTTTTTTTTATAATAAATGTTAATTCTAGTATTGCTAAAAATTTTAATTAACAATCTGCCACATCAGATAGAATGCATACATTTCATACCAGTAAAATATTTTCCGCTAAAAACATTATCTCAAATTTCTGATACTCCAAAACAATTGGCACAGAGAAGCAAATATAACGATGGTGTTAATGTTTTATTTCAATAGCACTATGATGTTTAATTTGATTCAACCAGAAGAATATCGAATAATTTCAGTAAAGATGAATTTGAGTGAATCGAAAGATATTTGAGAGATTTAAGATATAATGGTTTTAAGGGTTGCTTTTAAGAAAATGACTGCTTAAAAAACAATTTTACTCCTTAGACTTTTAATTTTTTAAAAATATTATCTCAATACTAAAAAACATTGAAAATAAAAAAATAAGAATCTTGTTTGTTTAATGATTGCTGTAATCTAAATTTGATTTTATTCCAAATTTATTAAATTATAAATTGTTTATAAATAGGTATGAAACCTTCATACAAAATGTAATACAAAATTCCAAATTGTAAATTAATTAAAATTCACTGTTGTTCTTGAACTAAATTTATTATTTCTTCTTTGAATTTATACGTTACTTATAAACCAACAGGCCTATAAATGCATATCTAAGAAAGTAAATTTATGTAGTTAATTAATATCTGAAGTTTTTATTAAACGAAATTGATCGATATAGTTTTTTATCAAGCAATCTCAATCAAAGTAACGAGATTACATGCAATGTGAATGTGAAACTACTTTATTAGAAATGGTGTTGCTTCATTTCTTTAATGAAAATTTGTTTTTCCTAACTGGTTATATAAAATTTGTTAATGCAAATGTGTTTTAATGGCGCCACAACTCATGTATAAAGCGAAAAACTAAACTATGTTTCCTACATTTTTTAAAAGACTATTTTATTTTATGGTCAGTTATTGTGAGCCAGGTGCAAAAATTTCAGTTAACCTCACTTTAGAATTCAGGCACCTACGTCAGAGTAAAAGCCTTGTAGCAATGTGGAGACCGCATGACCCTAGCCGATGTAAATCCAACGGAATTTGAATGGACAACATTCACGAAGCTAAGCGAATACTTAACAATGGAAATCGGTTGAATTCCAAGCCATTTCGCCCACAGAAAACAACTTTTAAGAATCTATGTCAACCAAATTCTCTTGGCACATTTGCAAAAATTTTCTATCGAGCTGAAGCTATTAGGGAAAATGTGAATACAATTTTGAAAAGCTAATGTTTCCGTTCCCTCTGTAGCGAGAGGAACATTTCTTAACGAGAGCTGAGTGCAATCTAAGTGATTCCACGCTAAGCATTTTAGTAATTTATGTTTATTTTCACAAGCATTTTTTTGAAATTTTGCATTTAAAATTATAAAAACTATTAAAGCACTTACTAATCACTTAGTATTTTTATATTAATGGTAAAAAGTGGCTTTACAGATTAAGACCCCCACATGTTTTAATAATTTGAAAATAAATGTCTATTAGCTTGATACACACAGAAAACATGGTTAATTCCATCTTATTAAATTTTTGTATAAATTATGGGAATTTAATTGTTATGTATGTTAAGGCATTATGCTCTTTATAAATTATGAAAATCATTTCTTTTTAAAGTTTCATGGTGAATTCAAGCATTAGAGATATCGAAAATTATTTGTAAACTAGCAGAGGCACCCGGCGTTGCCCGGGATAATTAGAGATTTAGGTAAGCAGAACAACCTCAAGAAGTTAAATAATAACTGAAGCTGTTTTTCCGTAATTCTACAGTTTCATGCTGTAGACGAAGCTCCCGTTGTTAAGATGTTTCCACGCCCGGATAACCTTTTGTCTTCTCTGACCAATACTCATTCATTTTTTCGGTGGCATTTCTTCGGCGGCATTCTATAGATATGAATAACATGTATCCTTCGAACGATTATCATAGAGCATAATACAGTATGCTTGTTGATTTGAAGAGTCGAGTTGATTTATGCATTGTTATCGGTTATGTCGTTAACTGTAATAGGTTATACACTGCTCAAGCGTTCCAAACACAAACACACACATACGCACATATGTACTAACAAACACACAATCGTCTGAACGCTTGTGAGGGAGCTGAAGGGAGACACGTGTATCTCCTTTGCGTCATCGAGATAGACTGCCCTATCTACATCGTCTATCATTTGTAAACTAGTAAATCCCCCCTCAAGCATGATGGAACTTTTGTTGATTGTCAAGAGATGTATTGTTGAGAAAAATTTTTTACAAAACACTAAGACCGATTTGCAAATTGATGTTAGGCCTAATGTTATCAACAGGAAAGAATGGTTAGGCCTAATGTCATCAAGAGCTAATATGCACTTTTGCTAGCTCTATTACGTGCCATATTTTAGCATTGAAAATTTCTATGAGGGTATTATAGTGGTATAATTAGAAGACGTGCTATTGCACCGATTTTGGCTATCTCATGTTCGAAATTCTCCGTGCCCTGTCCCTTATTTATTTGATTCGATTGTGTTAGCGGAATTTCAAAAGGTTAATCTGTTTTTATGCTATCGTGCTAAATGCTTAACTCCTCTTATAGTGCCTGGCACAAAAGAAAAAGGAAACGAGAGCATGCGTAATATAAGTGCTTATCGATTGTAGATATCTGCTGTAATGGCGGCCTCCACCTCTCCTATAAGTCTGATTGTTCAAAATAACTTTAAAAATTCAACTAGAACGAGAAATTATAATGATTTTAATTTTTTAGAGGATATAGCGCTGATATAAGGGAGGCCCGTATAATTTGGACCCCTAAGGGAAAAGGGCTGTAACTTCTACTCAAAATGACGTAGCTCAAATTTTCAAACATAGGTATATAGTGTACATTTCGGGCTATCTATTGATGCACTATTTTTATGGAATACTACAATGATATGGGTTTCATATGAAATTTAAAATTTTTTGCATTCGGTCCGAATTACACAACGGGTAGTGTAAATTGAACCAGGTGGTCCAATTACAACAACAGGCCGAGTAATAACGGAAACTTTGTTTTAACTTGTGTTTATTAGTTCACTGTGAAAAATACAAATAATCAGCAACCCTATGGAACTTATTAGATGGGCTGAGCTTATATCTTAATTAAATAACGTGTGGGTTAAGTTTATATAAAGTCAAAAAATATAAAGTTAAAAAGCTGGATACGTCAAAAAAACGTCATAATGTTCCGCGTGTAAATCAACCCTGGTTTAATTTACACAAAGTACGTAAGGTCCAAATTACACAACATGCCAACAATTCTAAAATCAAAAATGGCGACCACCTTACAAACCTTTCCAACTAAAACCATGCCTATTAACAAGTACATAGATCCCCTTTTCTTTAATCCATCCCTGATACATATCAGCATTGACACTTAGGTAACTCTACACGATTACTATCTTACCTCAAAGTAACATGAGACCGTACCAAATGAGAAAATTTGATATATTTTCCCAATAACTCAAGCAATACAACCCGTGTTTTTCTTACGCTTCTAGGTAGGCTATGATCATTTTTCAATCAGGAGAGTGGCGCCATCTAACGTACAATTGTTCAAAATAAGGCTGGTTCGATTTTCACGACGGTCCAAATTACACGAGTCTCCCCAAGAGCTGATAAGGGTCTCGGTCCAAATTACACTTATCAGCTCTTGGTCTCCCTTAATAATAATGTAAAGTTATTGAGGTGTTTAATTGAATCATTAATTTATTTTTTGTTAACTGGCCTCTTAAATTGTGTAAATATCCTAAATTAAATTAAGGTAAATAAAATAATAATAAAAGAGAAAAGCAAGACAATCGGAGTACCGTATTCAACCTACCGATTAATCTAGTGCCAGATTTGTTTCGGTTTCGTTTCACTTAAAAAAAATGCCAGGAATAAGTAATGGTCCGTTTTCTGTCCGTTTATGATTGGTTTGAACGAGTTTTATTTCATTTACGCATGGGTCATTTAATTTTTTCTTTCGTGCCAGGGACTATAATAAAGAAATCTCATTATGTTTTTCACGCCAATATCTTACTAGATTTTAAACTTTCCAATTTTTTTTTTTTAAGTTTACAAAAATGCGTTAATTGAAGAAAGTTTATTTCATTAGCTTTATTAGTTTATAGAACTTTCTTTGATAGTAGAAAAGCAAAGAGGCTGCGATTTTTGAAGTAAAACTGATAAATTTTTGAACTTTTAAACGCGTAATTAAACACTTTGTAAAAGGCTTAAAACAACAAGCCTTTTTAAAAGGCTTAATTCCTTTTAAAATAATTAAATTATTAAATTATTGCATTTCCAGCATGTCATCAACGCAGAGGGCGCGCATATTGAACAGTCTCTCTAACAGCATTCGAGTAGTGCATTACTAACTCTGTGTATTAAAGCTCTATATTCACCTTGTTCAAAATGTAAATATCTTGTCCTGGTATATCTTACTTTCGGCTGTAGTTTGTAATGCCATTGGCGAAATATTCGATGCTGTCGCGAATCGACCAATAAAGACTATAAAATAGTGTCCAGAAATCCGAAAACGGAAGTTGGCAGTACCGTGTAAAGTATATTTAGAGTTTACTGTGTATGATCTTGCAGCGCCACTTTTTCGCCTGGTGGCAACCGTATGAACTAATAATTTTTTCCGTTGGAATTCTCTTCCCCATGCTCTGCATAGCCTATACACAAAGTTTCATCATTATCCGTGCAATGACGCAGTTTGCAGCCCGCGCATAAGTGGGGAACTTTAATTATAACCGGTAATTGCATTCAACATTCAGGGATGTGTGACCTACTCAAGCCATACATCTTGCCAAACAACAAAACTGCCGGATTCCAATTGTGTTTGGAAAACCGAGATTGAAGTGTCGAAAAATGGAAAAATATTTTGTGGAGCGACGAATCACGCTATAGTTTGTTCCAGTCGAACGGGCGTGTTTGGTTATGGCGATTGTCAGGGAAGCCCCTCTTACCTAAGCACATCTTTCCAACCCTAAAGTTTGGTAATTCTGAATCATGGTGTGAGGGTATTTTTCAAGGCATGGGTTGGGACCCTTGCATGTAGTTGAAGGCAGTTTGAATTCTGAAGCCAAGAAAGACATTTTAGTAATCGTTTGCATCCTACCAGGGTATTTTTGGTACGAGGATTGTTACTTTCAGGATGATATTGCACTATTTCTTATTTCGGCTTCTGTCAGGACATGGTACATAAACATGAATGTCAATTATCTTCAGAGTCCTGATCTGGGAGAAATTGGAGCGTTGATTGAGAGCCAGATCACAACGTCCAAATTCATTGCTAACATGGTTAAGTTCTTGGAACAAGAATGGAGCTAAATACTGGAGGCTCTTTATTGGAACCTTGTAGAATGTTTGGCCAGAAGGATGGCTGACGTAATTTCAGCAGGCTGAGGTCCAAAAAGAAATAAAATAAAATAAATTATCAAGCTTTCCCGTACTTGTGAAACTGTCCGTTCCATTATAGTAGACTATCTAAATACATGTACATTCTAACTCAAACTTGACACGATTGTTTGTGTTAGGCACAAACGAGGCTGATCGAACCGCATAAAATTCCTGGAATGTATACATCTGCGCAGTAACTGCCCCAAAATGTAGCTTACGGGATGTTAGAGAAACTGCAACAATTATTATAAACAAATGACAGGAACAATTACCACATAATAACCTTCTACCTTTATTCCTGAAGAGAGAATAAATGAATGCTCTCGTTGATTGGTTACTTGTGTCAAATGATCCAGAAATGTCACTACAAGATAATGCCAGTAAACATCCAGAAACGTTTTACACGCCGTAACTGATTCAACAGTGTCAAGTTAGAAAGAGAAAGTGTTTAGAAGATAATGAATGGTTAGTTCGTAAATTATTTGTTTGCGAATTTCTTTCTGAAGCATGGTGATCATTTATTATAGAATCAAATTTTGAGATTCATTCCTATATACTGATCCAAGCTTTGTAGCATGTCGTTTGACGTATCAGATTATTTTTTGTGCACCCAACCAAACACCTATAACTGAATCTTGTTTTATTATTTCCTAGGAATATTTACAAAAGAAAAACACTTTTTCAAATAGAATTATGGTGCATGACGGAGATAATTTTCTCCGTAAGGAAGGAAGATGTAAGTGTTTTCTAAGAATAAAGTCCGAATAAGTAACTTCAGGAACAAGAACTTTTTGGTAAATCTCTATGAGTGATGAAACCGGCGAGATTTATCCTTAGTCGAAATTTACTTGTAAAGTTGACTAGATAGAACTTATATTTTTCAATGCTAAACTTTGTATCTTTTGGTGAAGAAGGTGGTTTAAGTTAGAAATGTTACAATAAGTTTCTTTTGTGAAGAAAGTGCCATCATTCGTATGATCCTGAAAAAATTGTGATCATGAAAAGCATGAGAAAATTCTGTCAACATCAGGGACATTTGAAACACCGCCATGACATCGAGAAGACACCACGTGATGACGCTGGTTCTGAGAGAGAAAAAAAATTTGTGTACCGATGCCGATAACACTGCATGCCTATTATTCGAAGATGTCCGTTCAAGGCAACTGTCAATCATCATAGTCTTTCTTCGGTGGAAAAATCCTTTTGTTTGCTCAGTTCTGTAACAGTTCTTTTTAGTAGATTAGGCAGATAACAAATAAAAACGTTCATTCGTTTTGTCGAAAAAGTGCTTGCTGCTATAAATATTGTTGATCAGAGAAGTCTTTCAGAACAGAAATCTTCATTAATCAATATAACGTTTTTCTTACCATTGACACTGCATACTAGATGTTTTTAAAAACTTAGAAAAAGTAGAGAAAACCTTACGAAATTGACCATTTCGGAGAATTTCCTACGAAATTACCTATATGCTATTCCATAGGTGTAATGTAGTTTAATAATGTTGTTTAATGCTGTATGGAGGAATGTAGTTCAGGTGAAAATACACGTTTACTTGAAAAACTCTCATTTTGCAATCTAATTTGAAACGTTGAATAATATCTTTCATTCCGTAATATAATTTATTTATGGTATCAGTTTTATTTTATTATATCTTTTCCTAAAAATTATCCAGTAACAAATAAAACTGCTTGATTTCTGATACAAAGAAGTCTTTTCGTTAGATTCATACGCTGTTGCATTATTCTTTTGCTCATCCTAGAATGGGAGTTCTTGCAAGATGTCTTCGAAGAAAAATCCCATCTTGAGCATCTCCTAATAAATGATGAGAAACATAACATTTTTTTCCATCCGTATCTTAATATTTATGTATATAATGCAGACAACTTATAAAGATTTAGACAGTCCTCGGTGTACTCGATGTTATCTAAAATGTGCGCATATATATAAAACAGCAATGTAAATTAGGTTTATTTTTTCACAACCACAAGAGTCGTGCAATAAATAATTATTTACGTAGAAATAATCAATTTCAGCTGTCACTATTATCTTTGAACAGAAATATTATATGATAATTTGCATTTAGTTAATGCAAATGTTGCACATTTTTTGCGAGAGATGGCATCACGAGTTTCGTTTTTCCAAAATTTCAATTTACTCTGTTTCAAAGAGAAAATAAATTCGACATTAGAAATCAATAAAAGTAAATAAAAATATCGGGTGTTCCTTTAAATATATTTGCTAATAAATTATTCATTAACGATTCTTAAAATTTGAGAGGCAATTCTAAGCTTATATTATTGGATTTTACAACTTAATTAGTGTTATTAAAAAAAAAGCGAGACAAATATTCAAATCAAGGTGACTAAAAAATTTGATTAAACTTGAATAAAATCGATTAAAGTAAATAAATTTGAATGTTATAATTTATCATATGTGAATACTGTCCTTATTAATTAGCATATTTCTGATATTATCATAGCAAATTCTATTTATCGCCTAATAAGCAAAAATTTAAAACAAAATAAATTTTAAACTAAGTAAGTGTACTGCCTAATTTTAAATTAAGTGTACTGCCAGTTTTTTATTAAAGTTTTATGATATTTTTATCATCAGTTAACTGATGATAAAAATTAAAGGTCAGTCTCTATTGCCAATACACAAAATGAATTATCTGTCCGAAACGTAATTTTTTTCGAGGGTTTTATCATTCTATTCCTAATAAATAGAACTTTTAGATAATTGGAACATTTCTATTTTCGCATTTTTTTTGGGAAAGTATTCTTTATCATACCCGAATACAGTGGCTACAGCCTCCAAAATATTCGAATTTATCATGGAGATAAAAAGCAGACTTGATAATAGATGAGTGAAAATAAATGAGCAAAAATAGAATGGAGTGAGATAACTTCTCGCGTTTCTAGTTGCATCTCTGTAGAAAATAGAGATATTTTAATTAAACTGACAGTAATTACAAAGCTGTAGAGAAAGATCTGCTCGACATAACACGGAAAACTGATGGATAGCTTAATAGGAATAAACAACATCGTCCGTTTTGTGCCACCAGATGGCAAAGGTTTACTAAAAAACACGACATAACATAGCGATTTCAAATGAATGGAGATAAAAAAAATACTTTGTTTGTTTTTTTATCTATGTTAGACAGTGCTCTAAATGTTCAGACTATTATGGGGATTTTCGGAAAATTTGGAAGCTTATCCGACAATCCAAATTTGTATCGCGTGTTGGGGAGCGTTCATAAACCACGCGTTTGCATTTTGACCTCTTTTGACCCCCTGCCTCCCACTTAAGTTGCCTCCCCACATTGACTTTTGAAAATCAGTATGCCTCATTCTTTTTGTGTGGAGCCTGCGGCCCTAGGGAATGGATTAGAACATCAAACTAACTAGGATGCCCAGTTCCCCTTTCACTCTCCCTTCTTTAAATGAGAATGAGTTTTTCCTCAACAGAAAGCTCGTCGGGTGTTTCTCCCGATCGTTTTCTAACGTAAGGGGATAGGGTGCAAATGAGACCTCCAAAGGGTTATAAACAATAACAACCGATTTATTTACAATGTATTTACAATTACGATTAATTATATCCAACTTTTATTGATTTAAATCTACACCGACTAAATGGATCTGAGAGAAATAAGAGACATGAGAGCGACTGTGTTACCCAATCTGTCCGTTCTTGAATTCATCTCCGTCCTTCTATTCAGATGATTCTCAATAACGTTCGATTTCGATTTCACGCATTTCATTGAAATGTTAACTAAAAATTCTCTTCTATTAAAGAGGGGTTTCTCCTCAGTAAATAAGAAATAAATTAACTATTGAATACTATTAACGTCTCATGAGCCTCCTGCTCGATTCTATCTAATCTTCTGTTAATACTAAAACAGGATACAACCAATCAAACATCTGTCCAATCTATGACAGGCAATATTGACTACTCCTACAACTATCTGCATCTGTCTCCTCCGACAGGTTCTACCATTCTCCGACTGCTCACCTCTGACTACTGAACACCAACTCTAACTCCGACTCCGACTCTGACTACTGAACACCAACTCTCCTACCCTGTACCGAACACTAACTAAAAAGACTCGGTGTCAAAGGACACTCCAACCAAGGATTGGTAGGACGGATCATACCATCGAACATTATCCGAACATTCCTAGAAACGCGTCATACATCTACAATGACTGACTCTACTTTACTCCTAATTCAATATGTAGTAATTAAAGAAGAACATCCTGTTTCTAACTCCATTCTAAACCTTTTCTAAATCTTTTTTTTTTTTAAATTTTTATTCAACCTTTTCTAGAACACCGTTTAGATAAGTTAAACATAGCCAATTCTGATAACTAATCTCAACATTAAATAACTAATCAATAACTATCTGTCTTAAATGACTAGGTAAAATTTCTTTAAAATATAATAATCTATATATATAAAATCCAAATACCACTCACTCACTCACTCATCACGAAATCTCCAGAACTATAAAGCCTACAAACTTGAAATTTGACAAGTATTTTTCTCTTGGCTTCTAGGTGCTCGCTAAGAAAGGATTTTATTTATTCTTTCTTCCTTTCCATTGTAGATAATTTTTAAAACTCAATTTACCTGGAGCTGAATGGGGTTTTTGCCATCCTTAAAAAATTGTGACGTTTGCTTAGAAACTGTGAAGTCGTTGTTTGCTTTATTTAATGAGGACTTTTGCTATTATTCCGTGAAACAGCATCAACAGTACTTGGAAGTATTTCGCGCAGGAATATAATGTATCTTATCAGGTTGTTGGAAAAGTTTCTTCCGGTTCGAGAACCCGTGCCCAAGAAGGACTCATTTTCCGAGGGGGGTGTTCATATGCTTTCAAACAAATTATTGTAATCGATTCTTGAATATATTTCCTATATTACATCCAAGAATCAACTTTCTGAATATACATCTGTGAGTTCCATCAACGGTCTGAAATGGACCTTTCACGCGAGCATATTCGAGCAATAATCTTCTACGAGTAT